>JAHWFP010052288.1:201259-257505 GCA_023313725.1 Lithobius niger | reverse complement strand
ACACAGACCAGTGGTCAGAATCTTCTCTAACCCAAATAAATTTACAATCCCATGACAAAGACTTTTTACATTAAGAGACTAAACTAAAAAAGTTAATGTGGACTGAAAGGTCTACAATTATGTATTGAAAACTTGTAACATGTATTAACCCTTTAAGCAGACTTGAAAAGACGTGCGGTTACCTGTGGAAACCCATAACCTACAGTTTGACGTGATGTCGAATGCAATGGACTAACCTCATTGTTTTTGCAACATCGGCTACTCAATTTTTTTTTGCTTAGTCTAGGATGCACTGCCATCAGATATTTGGCATCCAAGGAAAGACAAAGGAACAAGAAAGTTGTGACGCAACTCTTTTGGAAATTACTCAATTAGGTAAAAATTTAAATTGTGCTGTACCTCCAAGGTGTATCCCAGCAATATCTTACGAAACGAGGCTACGGATTTAGCAGTAGCCAGGCAGACAGAACGACACAGGCCTACAGATGAAGCATTATCTAGGCTGTTATAGGTTAACATTAATTCGTATCGGGTTGTACATATTAATTTGATGAAAATGAAGCTTGCCCCATGATCTGTAAAACGTGGAAAATGCAGTACTTTTGTCATAATTGCTGCATGTGAACTTTTTTTGTCGTATTCGGTAGAGTTTTGCAAACAAAGCACCTTTTTGCTGAAGTTTTGCCTTTCATTCATGGTGGAATTTGGCTAGGTTAGTGCCTAGCAATAAGACGTTAAGGGTCCTTCTGCACTGATCGTTGTCCACCTTTTCATGACGTCCAGTGTTTCGGCAACGAAGGTTTTTCCCCCTCAGTTTTGATGAGGTGGAGATTATAGGCATTGAGCATCGAGGTCCAGCAGATGAAAAATATTTTTTTACATACGTGCCTTAAAAAAAGCTGGACTGCATGCGAGTGTTCACAACTCCTACGTTTGTGTTGTACATATATTATGCGACTGGCTGGTTTGCTTATGTTCGATTAGTCTTCAGTTACCAACCTTTTACCCTCCTGTCACACAGTTACTGCTTTAGGGACGATTACTGTCAGTTAGCATTCTTTTTCTCCTTTGATGTAGTTACTCCTTTTGGAAAGATTTTTTCGCACATATACATTCATACTGCCTTAAAGTGTTAATAAAATACTAAAAGACTTCTTTCATTCTGGGTGCGCATTTCAAGGCTAGTGGTACCAGTACCATATAACCAAACACACAAAACATATGCCCTCAAGTGAATTACAAATATGTAGTCACAGTAGCAAAGCTGGATGGAGGTTTTACGGACTTCACTTTTTCACATGGATACATCATTGCCAAGAGGAAAGTCCTAATCTTGCTCTTTAGACGAAAATATGGTGGCAAGTGAATAGGCTTATTGTAGGAGGGGACAAGATTTTTCCCCCTCTGGTCATTCTCCCATACTAACAGAACACGAGTGGGCAACATTATACAGCAGTACAGGAGATCCACAATAACCAACACAATATTCAAGGAGAATAAAACTCGGCTAGGGGTCTTGCGGGTGCAAGTTAGCTGCCAAGCATACTAATGTTCTACCGTGTTAATAACTTACATCGTATCTAACTGGTTTACTCTTGCTGTCGCTAGGTGCCCAGTACAATGTAGGGAAACCCTGAACTTCAAATGTTGATGGCACATCGTTGGCTGTGGCATCCATTTTGACAATATCAATGTTATCTTCACCCTTTAACTGAAATACAGTACAAACAATTTTAGTCCAATGCTTTGTATGTACTGGAAAAACAAATTTAGAGAATTAAATGTATCAAATTCACTTACTTTTTCTCCTAACTCATCGAATACGGGGGCCAACTTTTTACAGTGACCACACCATGGTGCATAAAATTCAATAAGGACGTCTTTTTTGCTGTTCGTTACCAGTTCATCGAAATTTTTAGCAACAGCAACCTAAAATTGAGTAAGTCACTGGGTTAGATCTTTCTGTAACCCACATGTGGCCAGAAACAAACAACAATTAATGCAAAGTGTAATAAGTAATCATTTTAGAAATATACAAGAATCAGGAGCGGCATAAAGGGAGCATGACAAAGTGTAGGATAATATGCCCCGTAGTTATCTCATCCTGGGTCACAACCCCACACAGTTGTCAAACGTTACTTCCATAGATCACTTAAAAACAACCAAAAACATTTCTTCGAAAATAAAGTTTAGCAATCCAAGTTTTTGTAATACTTTTTTTGCTGCACTGCAAAATCACACACAGCAACCGAGGTTTTATCAACCAAATCCGAATAGACAATTACAACTATTTTGCTACTGTACAGTCCGCCCATCCCAATGCCGCGGCGATCGGAATGGACACCAGATTCCAGTGTGTCTACCAATACCTTTCCAATCGGGATTCCTGGTAGCGCTAACACGAACACAGTACTATAAAAAGAAAATAGGCACCGTCCACCTGCCAGCTTCATGGCTTCAGCTGTATTGCTTCCACCCACCAGTATTGGCTTCATGGCTTCAGCTGGGTAAGCTTCAAATTTGCCACCCACCAGCCACCTGGTGATTAACCAAGTCAACTGGCAACTGAAAATTTAGCATCAGTCACCACTTTGGCCACTAACAGTCATGTGCCTGAATGGATTAACGGGATTCCCACTTTCAGTAATGGCCCCCCAAAGAAACAATGCCTGGAAAATGGATTTCGTTGCAACCATCGAGGGGCACTTCAAACTACTTGGAGTACAGTTCCTCTAGCAGTAAAAAATCATTATCCAACTCCTGGGTAATAAGTTTGTACATTTAGTAATTTTGTTTAAAGTACTAAGTTTTCCAAAAATCCATCAAAATTTAACAACCTAATAGGGCGCATAAACAAATGTGGTTTAAAATGTTAACAGTGTAGACTTCACGGCATAGCTAATTGGTGGAGCCCTTAGCGTCTTGCAGCATGCCAACTACTGGTTCCGCTCACGCAGAGTAGATTAGCAGTAACGTAGAAAGCGTGAAAAAATAGCAATGAATTTTTGTCATTTCATAAGAATGTGCGCGTTAAGAACCCAGAAGTTTAGTTTTGGAATCATCTAATTAAATATTTTTTTTTAAATAAGTTGCCCCTTGACCTTGCAACAGAATGAAGCAATACTGAAGCACGACCCACAGCCTAAAAAAGGAAAGAAAATCCAAGTGAGCCTCTCAGTAGGCCTTGCACCAATAAACAGACATTGCACGAAGTTCAGCTCACACCGCTTCATGTGCAAATCAAAAGTCGCTGAAGGACTGAAACGAATGGTGTTGTGTTAGCACTGTCCAACATCTATTGCTGGTCAGTTCTTCGAAAATTTCCATGACAATGAATGTTGTGCACTTTTGAATTTCTTATTACTGCTTTTAAATAGATACAGCGACGCCAAAAAAGTTTTTATACATGTCATTTTGTGTTCTCTCACCTTAACAGGGCCGTCATTGTCCTCAGGAATATCTTCAGACTTCAAGTATGGTTTCAAATCTCCACTTAAGAAATCCTCAACAAACTTGTGAAACGCTTCAATGCTATAATTTCATATTAACTTTCATCAAAATACGTATTTAAAACACTATTACAAAGTAATTTCTTTTTTGTTTACGTACCTAAATTCTCCTTCCATCACAAACTTTTCAGATTTGGAGTTCCTAGCAGCCACTACTGGTTTATCACCAGCGACGTAAGTTATACCATACTCGCTTAGTTCATGCGCAAACTCATCCTTATTCGCAACAGCAAACGTGGCACGGTCTTTGAATTCAGAAGCAACCTTCAGTATTCTGTTGCGCCAGTAGTTGGTGCCTAGAAACAAAATTCAATCAAATTTAAACTGTTTGGAAGATTTATTCTGTCTGGAAACTAGAATTTAAACTTCGTTAATTTTAGTGAAGCAGGTTCTATTACACAGCACAGAGTACAAAACTTCTTGTTCTAACGGTTCAGAAGTTATGAAGGAAAATGTAAAAGTAGAGGAGCTTTTATTAATGTTTAAACCGAGTTTCCACATCTGTGCACTTACAACTCCACGTGAAAATAGCCACATTTGTTAAGAAACTTGTGTTTTGATGAATCTTTGTGAAGAGTTTTTATATTTTATTTTAAAGTTGATTAGTTGAGTACATATTTGTTCGGTTCGGAAGTTTTCGGTGTTCAGCTGACAAATTGTTTGGTACAGCCTTACTTACGATACAATAATATTCGGAGTTGGTTTTTTCCTTGAATCGTTATAAAAATAAAACAGTGGCTTATACCCAACTAATGTATACAGTACTGTCAACTTTAAGGCTGCACTGATAAAGATACTGGTTCGGATCGGTTGCCGATATTTGGTGTCTCGGTATCGACTTTCGCAGAAATATCAATAACTCTGGAACCATTAGAGATTATGACATGCAGTTTGCAGCGTTTGCTCAAGAAATCACTGGGTATTTTCATAGCTATGGTTTAAATACTATTTAAAAAAAAATTCTAATAATTATTGGACTGTTGCAGAAAACTACACTGTTGATGAAAAATTAGGGATAAAATTTTGGATAAGTTTCGGTATTGGCCAGATATTTAAAACTGGTTCGGTAAAGATGGTAGTGGTGCAACCTTAAGTTAAGTTACTTTCATGATGACACTAAACAAAAAATCCTAATACTTCTGTATTTTTACAATGGGCGTATTTTCGGTGATATTTTTAATAGTTTTTCCAAAACTGTCCCTTAATCAGGCACTGAACAAACTAAAACAGTTCACCCAACCATCAACACATGGTTAGCATCTTAAGAGAAGTCGGTCACACATCATTGCGTTTGTAACTCCCTTGTTTTTAGTCAATGTTGGTAGCCTGCCTTTCGATCCTGCTGCAAACTTTCAGCAACGCATGCTTCAAATGGTCAGGGGTGTGCGATACCAGGTTTTTTAATTCGACCGATGTTAATCGAGCATCGGTATCCAGATACTTTTTCGATACAGATTCTTTGAAATAGGAATAAACAAATTCAAATGACTTCATATGTAGCTTCCTCTATTCCTACATTACAATTACTGTTAACAGAAATATTTCAGATGACAATAATGTTGAGCTGAACTTTATTGTTACGTTAGAAAATGAACCTTAAAAGTATTATAAAGGCGTTAATAGTATTAATGAGAAAAATTATTAATTTTAATTAGAGTATCCTACATACAACTGTTCAGCATAGAAATTTAACAAACTCAGATTAGGCTACATGGAATTTACTTACATTTTTATGTATTTGACATTACAAATAAAAAAATACAGAAAAAATTATATATTTTAATTATGTAATTATGAAACAAAGCATCAAATGGGTTTGTTTTTTTACTTTGATAGGCTTTCTGGTTTTCTTCACTAACAGTAAAGTTTTTAATATATATTTTATAAAATCATTAAATTTATGAATGAAAATATATACGAATTTAGTATTTGTAATTTAATGACAAACATATCCAGTTTAATAAAAAAATTCAATTCAAGTTTAAAACAAGATAGTTACATAGTATTGTTGCTGCCAGGATCTATCCTTAATGCGTAGTGAAGCTAACATGCTTTCCGGAATTTTTAATTCTTTATTTATGTAAACAAATTTATTAACAAAAGATTCAGTTTAAGTTAGTTTACTTTTATTTTTACGGAAAAGTACCCATCATGCATTGCACTGTTCAATTGCAAGATGCGTGCTCATCAAATAGCACTAAAATGCTACTAAACAGACCAGCAACGTTATAATAAAATCTTGGCTTCCATAAACAGTCAGCAATCAACTGTGACTTATTCTGTTCCAGTAATCACCATTCTTGTTGGGATTTTATGATTTATTTGGTGTAGATTACTCTCACAAAGAGTCACTAGGTACGTGGTCCATTAAAAACGTGTGAAACTGCCGATTTTGTTAGGCTACTAAACGTTAGACCTATCGGTCACCGATCTACAACGATGTAAACTTTGTAAATTAATTTTCTGTTCCAAAACCTCTTCGGTACTCTCTTAATACTGCAGTATTTAAGCCAACGATACATTTTCGATACCAATTAAGTATCAGTATCAATATCGAAATTCGATAGTATCGCACATCCCTGCAAACGCTGTTGCTATCGCTGATCCGACTTCCACCAAGTGGCTTCAATGGACAAGATGTCATTCTCCAAATTAAGTAAACACACTTGGAAAGTATGTGCAAAACTCTCACGAACAGCAACGATGGCAGAGTAAATGGGTGCAAAAAACCATATGAAATATTTTTTTGGGGAATTGAACGAGCTGCACTGTATTGTTATACTGGCTCTGCAGAATCTTGGCATACTTTGTGGGCCCAAAACTTCACTTTATGTGGTCCAGTACAGCGATTTGATTTTTTTTTGGGGGGGGCGCCCCCCCCGAGAAAGATTTATACATGCTAGTGAACATTATATATTCCCTTGTCTATAGCTGCAGTAAAAATTCTCTACGGGAAGAAAAAAATTGCGACAAAATCGCATAAAGGCACAGTACTAGATTGTTATTTTAATGCATTTATCCCCCCCAACAATGAAGAAATTTGGGGAGGATAACTGTAATGCTGTACTGGAAAGCATTAAGAAATCACAGGGTGGTAAATTCAAAACAGTTTTTATTTTACAAATTTACCCGAACACACATGGCTTACCTTTTGGATTTTTTACGTAATCCACCTTGTAATAAGCCACAACAAATGGTTGACTGAATTGAGCTGCATTGTCAGCCGTTCTGTGTCCAACTAATCCATGGCTGCAATAAACATACAATAGGCTGCTTAGTAAAATGGCTTGCTGTAAACAGATAGTGTTTGCACAGCTTGTATTCAAAGACAGTAAATCTAGTTAATGCACCGTCCAGATGGCAAGGTTATTTTTATCATGCAAATTGCATTTCTACCTTGCCTCAACTATTGCATTTTAGTCGATACTGATACTCTCCTGGCTATAAATCATTCCGTATTAGAAAGACCCTAATTGGTTAAGCATGACAGGCTACTTTCACTATTTAATGGCCCCTTCTAGCCAGTTTTGGGCATAGTAATGTATGGGAAATTAAGTCAAGTTAATATTATTCTTGGACCTACCACAGATACTATTTGTTTGCAGCCAAAATAAATCCAAACCCGATTGAATGAGTAAGAATCGGCTCAGCAAATACCAGAGGCCACCCTCACGTGTGTCTTTGAACTTGAAAGCAGACGATGTAAACAAAAAAGATGCAGCCAGAGATAAAAAAAACAACCTTACTGTGCCTCATGAAGACAACAGATTCAGTTGTCGAAAATTGGCCATTAACGCAAGTGTCTCCAGTTTTGAAACTGCATTTTTAAGTTTAGATTTCTTTTTACGATGAGTGAATTTCATAGTAAACCCAGTAACGGCTTTTTCGGTCAAGACTTTACAAGTGAAAATTGTCGAAGCTGCTTATTACACTTATGACATGTTCAACTGTTCACTATAATCTAAGGCAGCACCGATACTGGATCAGATCAGTGGCCAATAAGGCTGTACTGATCAGCATTTTATCTGCCGAACAGATTCAGATCCGACTAGCCACAAATTGACTGGTGTACCGATCCGATTTACCCAAACCGATCGCTACCGGTCTTTAACAATTTTTTTTTTTCTGGCTTGCAAACTTGTAGGCCTACAAATTTGCAGGCTAATGTAAACATTGGAATACATTTTTTTTTTACCTAAATAAAAGTAAAATTTGTCCGTTATTAACCCTAGCCTACACAATGTATAACATGTGGGCCTAGCCTAAAATAAAACAGAAGGTAACAAAACATGTGGTCTAACAGAATTTCTTTGTCAAGGGCCCGACAAAAATAGAAAATGTGTAGGTTTTTGGTTGCCGAACCGATTTTTGCCTAGAGCACAAAATCTGTTTGATACAGCTTTCAGGCATGAACAAAAAAAGCTGAAAAGTATTTTTGAGCAAAAAAAGAAAATACGACGGATTTTTCTGAAAATAAGGTGAACATTTTAAGGTTCATCAAGGTTGCTTTTAAGACTCACCTAAATTTAAATGAAAGACCTGCCATAAGAACTGAAGTCAGAAGTACCCCCAAAAAATTAAAAAACCGGAAACTTGCTGAAAATTGCTCATGCCTGAGAATTACTGGCAAATATCTGGGTACCACGTTTCGCAGAAATGTTCTCTGAAATCGTTCGAGATAACCTGCAGTTTACGGAATTTTGCTCAGGAAATCACCGAGTATCTACCTAGCTATCTTTTTAACTTAGGCTCGGCCGATACCAACTTTTACCGATCCGATCCTGATAGGGTTCGATGCTTCTTCACCGACACCGATACTTCAATGCATTACCTGCTGTAAAGTTAAGGTTTATATAATCCGAATTCACAACTGCCACCATCAACTTACAAGTTTTTGGTAACAAAGTCTTCTAGCTCCTGCTTCTTGCCAACATCACCAGTATATTTCACTTCTTTATCTTCAAACTTGCTGTGCAAATGTTTCGGCCTGAACAAAACTACTTGGCTACAAAAAAAGAAAAATTGTAAATAAATTAGCCTACAATCAGTTAACCATTAGCTCAACCAATAATCATCCTCAACTTACTTTTTGTATCCGTATTTTTTCAGCACTTCTTTGCTAACGGTGTGCGCAAACCTCGCATTTTCACGCATTTTGTCAGATACTTTCTCAAATGTCTTTTTCAAACCTGCGTCCTCAGATTCGAAGAAGCCTATCACAAAACGAGGCATTAGATAAAGCTGTAGTAGTTCCCAACTGTACATGAAATATAGGTTCAACCCTTACAACAGGTCAAGTTCCTGTAATCTGCTTTATGCTGCAACAGGGATTTTCACCGCCGTAAATTGCCTATTAAACATCCATGGGCTGTTAAAATTATTTCGATAAAGGGGGTGGTCAGTAAAACGGTTTTTCATTATTCGAATTTTACCTCGGCTCAGGAAGGCTGCTTGCGCCCAATTCCATAACGAAAAATTCGGCATTTATCCAATCACTCACGTAATCTGGGTTTGGTCTAGCATTAACGTGATGCCTTTATTCTCATTGTACAGGAACTGAAGTTTATTAGTTTGGTTGTTTATCTAGTATGCTTTACGTATGAAGCTTTTAGTTGATTTTGGCACACAAAAACTACACAAATCCATCTTGGCAGGACACCAATTGTTGGTTTACCATTGTGTTACTGTCTACTACGATCTAAAAATGTTTTAAGTTCAGAAATCGTGAAATAACAGTTATCTAGTCTAACTAGGTAATTTCATGATTTCTGATCACGAACATTTTGGGGGGTGTACCATAGTTTTTTTTCCCCCAGGGATGGTAACAGGGGAATTACAGTAATCATTTTTACTGACTTCATATGCTGCAGGTTTAACTTACCAACAACCCCTACTTCCTCCTTCTCAAGGAATGTCTGCAGTGTTTTGACATCCTTAACTTCCTTCGAGCTTGGCCCAACCTGTGCCGACATGTATTTAACAATGCCATCTGAAACCCAAGAAACGTAAAGCATTTTAAAGCTGCACCGTCCATAAGATTTCAAACACACTCATTAACGACATGATCTTACTTGCTTCTCGTGGACCGTTGTATTCTTGGGAGAATTCTCCATTTCGGAATATCTTTAATGTTGGGTAACCAGAGACACCGTATTTGCCACAGACTTCTTTGCCGGCTTCAATACAATCCACCTGTTAACAAATAATGTGCAATATTATCTATTAGGCCTACTTGCACCAAAAGGTTTTCGCACGATTCTACCTAGGACCGCACTTCTAGCATTTGCTGTATTGGCGATTGATTCTACCAATAGCATTGTAGGTTAGGTAACAGAATTTTGCCAGGCCAGGAAGCAGTTTTACCAAGAGCATGATTCTGATCGTGTCGTGGCATACTACAGCTAGGCATGGAGCTGAAATACTTTTCAACTAAGCCACTTGCCACCGGCGATAACGAATGATAAGTGGCATTATTCAAATGCATTTAACTCAAATTTGGTATAAACTTGTTTACCAAAACGAACAACCTCCTTAATTATTGAGTGAAATTTGTTATTGCCTCGTGCACCTCCGTGCAAGCTATAAAGGTTAACAATATCACTACCGCTAGATGGCACCATGGTATTTTCGTTTGCTTTTTAATTGGTGATAGTGCCACCTTAAGCAGCAGAGCGGTAAAAAGTTATCTTACATTGGTTTCGTCTATTTTTACGTTACGGAAGGTTTATTACAACGGCGAAAAAGGACGAAACCAACATAAAAAACCCTGAAAAAAACAACCAGAATTCCCTGCAAAGGCTAATCCTAGATGGAGTCAAATGTGTACATAGTAATAAAGCACACGATGGGAGACAATAGAGACAAACCTATCCCGACTAACCCCCCCCTCCACCCGCACGTTAAAAAAAGGAACCACTACCGCAGCGGCTCCAAGCTCGTCCACCATCGATCTGTATATGTGGATGGTTGTACTATCGCCATTGGTGTAAAAGGTAAATCAAGGTTGCCGTTCACGAAAATGATGTCAGTTTTTTTCCAAATTACGAGCCTCGCTCGCTGCGGCTAACTACATAACATCAGAAAACGCAACCAAAAACTTAGCTGGAAAACTTCACGCGCCGGAATCTAGATAGGCCGGCCATCTTGCTTGGAGCTTCTGCGGTAGTGGACCCAAAATAAAGCCTACTTAATCCATCTTGAATCAAAAATAATACAAGTACATTGTATTATTCAATTTTGTTCAAGTCTAGTAACAACGTGGAAAAACAGGTATTTCTAACTCAGAAACTTGCCAAAGTAGATCCCACAGCTACTGGGGACCTGGTAGTCTCTTACAATAACCTGGCGGAAAATGACTGGTACGACTTTACCAGAATCCCCTTCCCACAGTGACTCCAGTCACCTATAAGATTAAGAGGATCTACGGGAGGAGTTACCTATAAACGAGACTTTTGCTTACTTTTTAAATGCTTACCTTGGCTAAAGGTATAGGTGGATCGTTATCTTTGAGTGTTGTGGCGGCTTTTTCATACTCCGGAGCTAACCTTTTACAGTGTCCACACCTGAATACATGAAAAGAAAATAGTATCATCAAACAAGATACGCTAATCCACAACCACGACAAAATTTACGGGTACGCAGCACCGATTTTGAAGTTGTCTACAACTCAAAACTAAGCTGAGAAATATTTTTCCGTGTTTCAGCTAAATGGGTTTAAACCCCAATACTACAAAGACCAGTGCGCAATTGTTAGAATAACAGTGCATTTATAATCTATATGCATTTCGCAAAACGCAGATCATGGTCATGACTTTCACTCAGACACGATTTTCGATAAGTTCATATTTTACTCACCAAGGCGCAAAAAATTCTACGAGGATTGTGTCATGTTCCTTAACTCTGTCTTCGAAATCTGAATCACCTAGGTCTAAAACATCACTAGCAAATGATAGTGATAACAGCAAAGGCAGAACACAAAAAGTTCTGAGCATTTTTAAGCAGAGTTACGTTTCTGGTCGCCGGCAAAATGGCAATACAACGTGGCTCTCCCCGACATAGGCTAGTGGTAAAAGGACGAGTTCTAGAGTTTGCGGTGTAACGCTGTGATTGGCTGAAGGACCGCAGCGCCCTCACGACAACGGGTTATTCACAATGACGTCATCAGGTTTCAACCTATAAAGTTGTGACAGTTTGACGATGGGTTGGTGCAACAAAATTATAATAAAACTAATTTGTCATGTTTAATTAATTTAGTGTTCCCAATAAAAAACGTACATTGTTACGAAAATATCATTCCAGCTTATTTTCTTTTTGATATGGCAACTTAGTTTCGATTTTACACTTTCTCTTCAAGAAAATCTAGACGCAGCCACTTGTATCAGCCCTATCCGTGTTAAAGGTAGTTTTCGTTTTTCGTTATTTATTATTAAAAGCCACTCTAACCCACCTCAATAAACAAAAGAAAAATAACTTAACTTTATTAAGATAATGCTCTGACAGCAACATCAGTAGGTCGTGTAGCTTTTAGTTTTACAGTTTTCAGTAGCATTTTTCAAAGCATCAGGTGGCTGGAATTAGGCACTCGAAAACGTGCCACGCCTTCGCTCTTCGGCACCTACGTCATTGATGTTTCAATGAACGGACGTGTAGGTAACAAGCTACCTGGCGTAGCGAGGGCAAGCCATGTGTTGAGCACTGATTGGCACGCGTGTCGTCTAGCAGTAGCCGATTTTCAAAACGCGTCTGTATACAATGTAAACTTTGGGCTTTCGTGCCTATTTATCCTAGGCGGGATAGTTGTTCCAGTAGAAATGTATCGGGGTTTCCTCTGAAATAATTGTGATACGAAAAAAGGTGGCTCGTCTGATTAAGTTTTTGGCTTCCCTGCGATGCAGTGTTTTGAGACATACAGAAAAAATTGACTGGGGAACCTTGGTTCCCAATTTTTGGTTGAGTAACGTTTTGTTGTATCGATGTTTGCCCTCGTTTACCCTGCTTTACCCTTGTTTACTGCCTACCGCCTTTACTGTACGGTTTGACCTCGGTCTTTCATGTTACAGCCGAAATTTCGATGCTCAATTTCTCCTCCACATTTTAATATTTTCCACTCAAATTTAGTATATAAGCTTTGTTGGACTTGATGAACACGTGTACCAACTTTTATTAATTTCCGATTTGTCACATCGGAGATGTGGACTTTTGCTGAAATCGTGAGTTTCATTCTTTACTTGGCTTGACTTGTTCTTTGGACATGTTTATACAATGGTCTCTGCAGACTAAACCACTTGTCCTAGAAAGCTGGTACTTAGCTCGTTTGAAAGAGATACTTCCGGAGGAATTTCAATTGGTCGTGCCAATCCGAAGTTAGGCCTTTCGGGGCCCTGAACGACCAGTTTTATTGTTTTACATTGTGATTAGGCAATAATGACAATCAGCAAACGCCACCCCCAACCGCAAGTCATGGAGTTTGGATCAAACAAATGCTAACAATGCTGACGAGTCAAAAATTCGCCTGCACTTTCAGGAAACGTGAAGAGGAAGCATTATCCGTATTACCAGGAGCCTATAGAAAACAACTAGTTGTTTTCTATAGGCTCCTGGTATTACGAATTAGTTTATAGAAAACAAAAACGAACTCGTTTGATGTTTAAGGTAAGGTTTAACTGAGCCGAAGTCAAAACAACAAAGGAACACAAATTAACTTTCCTGTAAGGCTTCAGATACTGCTGTGTTGCTGTACTGTTTAGTCCACGTGAAACCTTACAGCTGTATTCAAATGTTTTTACCATTTTTTTTTTTTTACTTTTGCACACGATAGGTCAGCTAATGATTGGTGCATTCTATTTGGTTAAATAACATCGCTAGAAAATCGTTAAAAACTAATCGTCTTGTGTGCTTAGCACAACTCTGCAAGTAATTCAGGCATGGGCGTCGATCCCGGGGGGGGACGGGTGGGACATGTCCCCCCCTGGTTTCCTAGGAAAGGGGACGGTCCCCCCTCCTCTGGGAGGCTGTGCGTTAGTTATTCCTCAATGATTTTTTTTTTTATATACTGCCATCCGGAGGGCCCTCGTGTGTCGCCTCGCCAGCGCGCGCAGCTACCACGAAAAACCAAGCACCCCCCCTTTTTTTTTTTTTAGTTTTTTCAGTGCCACGAAGCGACTACAGACGTGGCTTCGCAGCAACATGACTGACATTAGGCTTAACGGCATTGCAATATGTCACGTAAATAAGTCCTCGCTCGATTCCATTCTGCCTTTTTAGGCCGTAGGACGTACAGACAAGAGGCACGCATGGTGCGGCGGATTCAATGGAAATCGACCAACCTTGCCCCCCCCCGCGTTGCGGTCTTAAAGTGTGTTCTCGTTTGATGTGTGACTGTGTTTTTATCGTAAATTGTTACATTATATTTGTTGTCACAATTGAATTTTTATATTTTGTACTTTATTAAATAATAAAAAACAAATTTGTCGTCGATCTTCCTGGAAAAATTACGTTATATATTTCACACATTCTGTGCGTCCCCGTCCCCCCCGGATATTTTCATGGATCGACGCCCATGAATTCAGGGTTCGTACGTGTCCTTGAAAGCCTGGATGAAATTCTATGCATGGGAAAGTGCTTCAAAATCTTGAAAACTGATATATGTTACATTAGGGTGATGAACGGAAAGTAGACGTGGTGACTGAAGAACACTGAATCAATTAGCCCAGAAAGTAGTCGAGTGTGTAGCCTCACAAAGTTCTTCCTTTGTTCCGGTGGCAAAAGTTTTGAAAGTTGGGCTATGGTTTTAATTGAATTTACGTGCATAATGGTTGGATACAGCAGTAAGGTTTCACGTGGACTAAACAGTACAGCAACCAGGGTATTTTTAACATAGTAAGTGTTGCTCCGAGTGGGACACCAGCCTTCTCGATTGGAGCACCACTCAACGTATTGGAGCTGTGGAGCACCAGCCGTGGGAACTTCTTTCCTCAAAGTTCAAACTCGTTCTTCGTTTACAAAAAAAAATAATTTCAAAGAATAAAATTGCAACGAACGAATATATGCATGTCGAACGTCACCGATTGGTTTCCGCAATTCTGAACGTCTCCAACTCAGAATATTTAAAACATTAGGATTGCAATATCATATGTGTCCAAATCACGTGTTCATTCTTGATCATTCGCATGACGTCAGTGCGTGGTATACTCAGTCTAATCAAAGCCTCCTAAAGTAAATTAGACAAATTTTAAATGTAAATTTTCTGAGAAACTTGAGCACAAAAATGTATTCCGATCCCCTACCCTCCACATCTGTCTGCCCTACGGCCACAGAATCATGCCTTTTTTACTGTTTGGAGCACCACTTCATATTCCTTAAAAATGCCGTGTCAGCAACACTGCAGTACGTATCTGAAACCTTACAGGAAAGTTAATTTGTGCTTCTTTGCTGTTTTGACTTCGGCTCAGTTAAACCTTACCTTAAACATCAAACGATTCGTTTTTTGTTTTCTAATTCGTGGTACTTTGACATATCGAGTTGGTCTTCTGTACTCCTTGCAAACGCACTGAATTTCGCTCGCTGCATTCACTCATTCAGTGCAAGTCTTTCGTTTGTAAGTTGTTTTTTCTGCAGTTGTCTTTCAGTGACTTTGGGTTTTATTCGTATTATTACAGGCTGGCAAGCCAAATGGGCAACGAACATTTTATCTTTAAAACGGCAAAGTGACGTCAAACCACTATATAAACTAATTCGTAATTAAGGATAATGCTTCCTCTTCACGTTTCCTCAAATTGCGGGTAAATTGTTGGCTAGCGCTTGCAGATTGGCATTATTGCCTAATAACAATGTTTAAAACAATGTAAAACAATAAACCTGATCGTTCAGGGCCCCGTAACTCCGAAATGGCTTGACCAATTGAAATTTCTATTTCTGTTAAGGGCACATCTTCGGAAGTAGCTCTTTCAAATGAGCTAAGAACCACCTTTCTAGGTCAAGTGGTTTAGTCTGTAGAGATCATTGTATAAACGTATCCAAATAACAACAACAAGAAGTCCAAGCCAAAAATGAAACTCAAGATTCCAGCTCAAATCCAGAGGGCTTAGTCTCGACTTGATCGTTTTCAAATCGCATGCGGTTTTATCAACAATCACGTGCGATCGAATGGGCGAGCCATGACTTTGGCGCGCTTTTTGGTAAAACCGCATGCGATTTGAAAAGCGCAACCCGAGACTAGGGGCCCATGGGGATGTATTTGATCTGTGTTTAATCATCTTTGATAAAATTACGAAAGGAGATTCGTATTGTTAGCGTTTATGCCGTATTTGTGACAGACGTAAATCAAAAAAAGAAAAGGAGTGCAGAGATATCCCAGCACCCAAACCGAAAACCATTGTTGCGATCCTACACTGTTCCATTGTTACACGAGTGCGGAGAAAAAGAAAGCGGTTGAGAATGTCAGCTACGCGGCTTTCAATGCAGAATTTGAGCCACAATAACATTGTAAATGTGTTACTTCAAGTTTCTTATCCCTATGTTAATTCCCATAGGGTGATTATTCACCGTGATAGCGGGAAGGCTTCTAGCTATGAAATTTGACGAACGGCTGCAGTACGCTATTAACTGCATACCTTTTCTAGTTTACAGCCTGGGGGTGTAACGAGAATGGCGTGGGAGGGCGCGTAGGTACGAATGTATTGTTATAACCATTGTTAGTATTGTCGGCATCGTCTCTGATTGGACGGCGAAACTTTAGACAATGACGACGTGCACAGTAGTGTGTCGTCACAAATCTAAACAACTTTGCCAATGAAATTGTATCGACGTCCAATTCACGAAAAACAAACAAAATGGCAGAATAAAGCCAAAACTGGTAAAGAGGCCACCAAGTTGAGAATAGTTTGGCCTCACAAAGGAATGATACGAACTAAATAATTAATAAAAAAAAATTCAAATAAAACCAAAAACTGATATAGAGGCGACTAAGTTGAGAATGGGCACGCCTCTCAAAGGAGTGATATGAAATTAAAATATTAGTAAAACTACCATTCAAGCTATTGTTGATGTGGCGCATTATTACACATCTGCAGATTAGTTGAGTCGAAATACACATTTAACAAAAAGAAGTGATATCATAACAAAAACAAAAACTGGTAAAAGGGACCGCCAAGTTCCGAATGGTTCGGCCCTTCAAAAGAAGTAATATCAACACACCAAAACATTCGCCAAGTTAGTCGCACCTAATAATACTTTGGACGTTAAAGGGACTCCCAGCCTGCCTTATAGCATTCCGCCGGCCTTATAACAGTTCGCGCTGGTCGCCTTCCGCGTATATACGAACACTAAAGGTCATCTGAGATAGTAGAGGCGTTGAAGAACGTAACTACTGTCTCATTTGGCATTGTGCCTAATAGATGAACCAGCATGAACGCATTAATCGTGTCGTCACAAACCGGATTGATTATCGTATTTTAACATCACAATTTGTAAATTTCGAAGCTAGTGTCTTATAATTTTGCTTTGGCGATCTATTCGAATAATTAATTTTAATTTTTACGGCATTACACTTTTAGATATTTGATCTCATAGTAATTATTGGCAAATTAGCACATGCACACACAGAGATAAACGTCATGGTTATCGTACGCGCGCAATGCATCATATAGTTACGGATCGTTCGTAAATAAAGTTCCATTATATTCAACAGAAAATCAAAGCCACATTTAAAAAAGGATTTTTAGCAAGGGAAAGACTAACGGTAAGGAAATAAACCTTTGGGGCCGAACTTGATGTGGAGGATCGAGAAAAATGGTGCTGGGAAGTATATCCCTTTAAATGAAAACTTGAACACTGCTACCGAGAGTAGCAATGTTCTAGTTTACATCTAACCTTTGAACTATTAGTCGGTGCGATTTGGCGGTCCCTTTTACCAGTTTTGGTTTTTGATATAATAGTGGGATAACAAGCTAGTTCATGAGGAACAATTCCCTGTTCAAAGGATAAATTTACGTGTTCTGATAGTGTTGGTGCTAAGAAGTCAGCAACACTTTATTAAATTCAACGGAATCTGGCCACTACCTAGAGCAGAAGTGAGGGATAGACCCTTGATAATCGCAGAAACTTTAGTCGGAGTGGATAGGGCAGGTTGGATGGGGGTGGGGTGGGTCTCTTCTTCCACACTGGGATGGGGCAAAGAAAAATGAGTTAGCATTATTGATATGATATATACGAGGTAGATGCAGTTTTCAAGTCTGGTGTAGGTATAGATTGATCAAGGGCACGACCATAGAAACAAAGAAGTTGTTAAACGTCAAAGCATTTTCAGACAGAGTATTAGTAGTGACTTTTTTTTTATTGTTAAGCAGGATTGCAAGAGGACAGCAATCAAACAGTCCAAGTTAACAGTCCAAGTTTATAGATCCAAGCAGCAATCAAACAGTCGTACAGCAAAATTTTTTTTATCGCTTTCCTTTTAAATTTAGGCGTATAATACAAAAAAAATAAAATCTCGTTAAAATCAAGCTATCTATCGGCGGCGGGCATATAACTTTTTTTCACAGACACTTCGGATCCCAAGAAAATGATGATTTTTAATTTTGCCAATGCCCAAATTACATGCCTCGCTCGCACTACCGCGCTCGCTGCGGCTAAACATAAAACATAAAAAACCCGCAACCAAAACATGGCCGCCAAAAACGTGGCTAGCTGACGCCTGTGCAGACCAAAGACCTTGGAATAGTAGTAGTATAGTCCAGACGCATTGGATCTGGAGTCCATTTAAAAAATAACTGTTAGCCTGAGATCCGACAGACACCTCGGATCTGGAAAGTCCATGTAAAAAAAAAAGTGATTTTCCGGCGGAGGCGCGCCGTTGGAGCAATCTGACAAGCAGCGGCGCACTTTTCTAACTGGAATGTCATTTCGCTTTCGATTGTCAAAATTTGTAAATAAAACTATTTCGTCCACAATTTATTCTTTTTATTAGATTTAATTTCACTGTACGGCAAGATAAATATTGCAAATATTGTAAATACTACAAAAAAGAAAAAAAGGGGGGGGGGGGTGGAGAATAATCGCTGCGACAGTAGCGGAAAAGGTAAACACGCTGCTTTCGGATCAGCGTACGTTATCGTTATCAGCTGGTTCATAGCATGAAACATCTAGATGATACAGTGGGACACGTTTCTTCTGTTTACGTCAAACCACAAATTGTATAAATCGTCACACGAGGAAACACCACCGAATGCTTCCAGCGTCGAGGCTCAGCCCGTTAATATGCAAGATGAGAAGGACGAAAATGACAAGAATGATGACGAGTGCGACAATGCTGAGCAAGTAGAGTGTAAGGACTTGGCGGCAGAAATATACGGTAAAAAATAGTAGATGAAAACAAAAGGTGTAATTAATTGATGATGAGCATCCTTTGAGGAAATTTTAGACACTGCCACATTGCTAACCTTTTAAAACAATGAATAACTTACCAAGGGAGTAGCTGTTTTGGTCGGTACCCCGGTGTGCCCGTTTGGCTTGACCCGTTCCACAGCTTCCTGATTCATATCCTGGTGGTCATACACAATATCAAGAATTTATAGGAAAAGAGCTTTGCTATATTTACACAGGTTACGTTGGTTTGACTGTTACAAAATTGTCAGCTAAAGTGTACATTAATCACATGCTCGACGTCCTTCTGAAATTGATGCCAATGCTCCAACAACCTTCTATATCCACCGAAAGTTAGTTTTAGAAATCTTTTCAACTGCTGATCGAAGTACAGCAAGCCATAACTATCTTTTTATTTTGTTGAGGGGACAAGCACCTAGTTTTATTGGTTCATTTTCTTCCTTTTGCAATGCCGCTGTCGTTGAATCTTATCCTGAGGCTAAATAAGTTAGCATTTTGGTACCGCAGAGCTGCTCGCTTTGTGGGGGTCGGAGTACATAACCACCCCAATTACGACTCGGAGGGCTGAAGTACAGATGCAGATAAGGGCCATCGCCAAAACCAGAGGCAAAAGAGACGCAAATACCCATCGTATGAAACTGGCACAGAATATGTAACTTTCCATCAACCTGCTGCCAACAAAATATTGAACATTAATTTTATAGTGTCTTGGTCCTTCTCCGCGATAAGTATTTCCAAAGTTACAAAATAATAAGAAATTTCTGGTGTAAAAAAGTACTTTTAACAAAATTCATAATTTTGTGTTGAAATCTGCTTATGATCCCAAACTTAAAGCACCTATATCTCTTGTACTAGAAAGCCATGCCTCAAGTTGGATGCCTGCATGACCTTGACTTTTTATCTTTAAACTTGCAGCTAACTGATAAAATGTAAGCACTTAGTCTTCACCACTAAGTAACAAAGCGCTAGGCTCGTATAAATGTTTCTAAGAAATGTGTTACCATTTCTGTGGATTGTGCAAAAGAAACAGAATTTACTAGCTGAATGGGAACGTTCAAAATTTTAAAAATATAAATTAATAAATGTATCGCTAACAATGGATTTTCTGCAGCTTGTATAGTGTGGTAGAAAAATATTAGGCTACATAACCCGAATACCCAAGATATGGCAAAGTTTTTTAGTAGGCCGTACTACATTTTTTAATTTTGCTAAGCACACTAACTTTGGTGTAAGTATAGCTTAGTTATAATGTGGGAATTCAAAGCATTATGTGCAACAGGGAAAACCCAATTCACAACCGACACCAGCCGAAGACGCATGGCTCTGTGTGAAGATGGCTCTCCATGATAGTGTTTTACATCCGTGGACTTACTTTCTCCCAACGGACATCCATTCAGCCTACCATAGTTAATAGTCCTACTACTGGGAAGCTACTTTTTCTTACTGTAATAAAGCCATCTGTCTGCAGTAGCCTATTGTTGAACATCTTCGTTTGTTACATCTAGCCTATCTTGGTTCAGAGACCACTGCTCTAAATGTTGCCATAATATTGTTTCGGGATGGCAGTGTATCCACTACACCAGTGTAAGAACTGATTTGTTCCACTATATCTTGCATGCCTCAGATCTGTTCGAGGTGGGACCACAAACAAACAAAAAATAGATACGGACGCTAAATTTTGTGGCCAGTTTATTGGTAAAGAGGTATAGGCCCTAACCCCAAACTGGAAAATTGCTGGTCATTTCCATACCACATTTTTAGTTGTGAAATTGCTGGAATGCTTTCAGTAAATCTAATGTGGGGAAAAAAACCGTAAAACCGGAAACCGTAAATTTCACATTGTAGCATTGGGAGCTGCTACTCCTTTGATCCACTGCATTGTTCCTGTTGCCAGTTCGTATGTCAAATGTTGACAAGGTTTTGCATGTCCTCCTGCAGAATCTTTGTCGGAAAAAACCGGTGATTGATGACATTAACAGAAAAAATTACGCGATTACCACGCGGACAAACATCAAAAAAGGTTCACTTAAATTTTCGGTGATTACACACAGTATGTGGCAGTCTGTGGAAATGAAGTGAAGGGATGAAGTGAACGTTTTTGTGCTTCATAAATTCTTCTGAAGAAGTTGATAGGCCTACCACAGACTGTGTGTAATCACCGAAAATTTAAGTGGACTTTTTTAATGCTCGTCCGTATGGTAATCGCGTAATTTTTTCTGTTAAGAATCGTTGTAACAGTAAACTTACAAAAGATAGGTTTATTTTGGTAGGCTACAACCCTTTCAGCATGAGACAAAGATGTAGGTTCTATATCAGCAACAATATACAATCATGCTCAAGGTCTTGTATATCACTTTATTTAAGCAGTGAAAAACGATACGACAATCAGTCTCAAAATGTGTCAAAAGCAATGGTGCATTATTTTACCGTGATCTGCTGAAGAAGTGAATCAACATATTGCATATGTGTTACCAGTAAGTTGAGGACTCCTTGCACCACTCCTCTTTCTGTTAAAATGGTGCTTGTAACTTCATATCACCACAGAAAAACTAACCTTTACTTCTCGGAAGTTCCTATCTCCATCAGTTTCCACCATATTCCAAAAATGTTTCACTAGCCAATAAGTGTGCCATATAGAAGAGTACTGGTCATAAAGGGACCTTTTGAATTTTTTTCATGATGATTTAGTGCCGCGAAATACCACAAGAGAGGGGGCCTACGTTAATCATTTCTCAGGCCTTAACGGCCCTCCCAGTATGCCCCAGTTGCCGAGACTCTTGCTTACGCTTTCCTTTGCAACTGTCTCCTTTTGCCCACACACAGAAAAATACATTCCTGAATGTACCCACACAATGATCAGTGTTACCGAGTGACTGATCCCAAAATATGTGCTTGGGGTACCTCCATTACACAGGGGCTGGATGTTCTACACACTCAACATTGGGACAGCTAGTACTGTAAACGTTAAGTTGCAAGTAAACTATATTTTTTTAAATTTATTGTTTCTGTGATTTGCAGTCAATAACTTTGTTACTGCATACCATTCTCTTTATTGTAGCGCATGCATAAATAAAAAATATATTCCGGTGATTGCTGCTTGATTTATACAATTGCAGACCTTATTCGAATCATAAAAGATCCAGAGAAACCTCAGACCTTGGAAGAACTCAACGTTGTCCAAGAAAAAGGAATCACCGTAACGCCAATCAATGGTGAAGCATACTTGGTTCGTATTGAGTTTGTCCCAACAGTGCCACACTGCTCTCTTGCTACTCTAATAGGTTTGTTGTTTGGTTAAATCTTTTGAAAGATTTAATAAAAACTGTTAGGCCTAGTTTCTTAAATTCTTGGTTTTAATGCATAAATTCTTAACATTTCAGGGTTGTGCCTTCGAGTAAAGCTGGAAAGAAATTTATCTCATAAATTTAAAGTAAGTCATGATTTTAAAGAATCTACTAATACAATATGGAGAGCTTGAAACGAACAATAAAACTTCGATGGCAAAAGTGAAAACCATTCGTACATCGCTAACTACCATGTACTTGCGATTGTTTAGTTGCTCTGATCTCACGTTTTTCCAAGACTTTAAAGTTTCGAAATTCACTGTTAGGTGGTTGCTACCGCTTATGTATGCTGTCAGTTCGCGCCACACAAATCCCCATTCACAAAATAAACCATTAGGCTTACTTGAATTACTTGGAAACGCTGTTGATTCACTTCGATCTTGGAAATTACTCATTATGCTCACTTTCAAACACAGGATACTGTTAGTATCTTGGAAATTTTCGATTGTATTTAAACAATCTTCATCAGGCAGGGTCAAGAAAATTGACCCTTCTGGTTACATTTTCGTCTGCTTGCTTCAAAAGGAAAGAACGTCCAGTTGGGACGTCAAGGTGGACGTACTTTCCTTTTGAAGCAAGCAGACGAAAATGTAACCAGAAGACTCAATTTTCTTGACCCGATTGTTGAAATACAATCGAAAATTTGCAAGATACTGACAGTATCCTGTTTTTGAAAGTGAGCGTAATGAGTAATTTCTAAGATCGAAGTAAATCCCCATTCTTTTCGTCTTGCGTGAACCTGCTGTGGACTTCAATACCCTTGTTGACACCCACATGAATGCGTTGGAACAAACAATGAATAATTGTGCACAATCAAGAATTAACAAGATGGAAGATAAAGACCGGCTTTTTCAGATCAAGTTATTTTGGAGTACGTGGGGGCCAATACAGCCCCAGTCTTGATTCGTCACGTGCCAATGCTGGAACTTGGGAGAAAGTCTTAACCTGCCAGGGCAACTAATGATTCACATGAAAATTTTAACATTGCCACGCAGGTTTACTAATGATTGTCTCTGTTAATTACATGTTGTTTGCTGCTCACGGTTAAGTAGGAATGGATTTTTCGTTATCGGCCCCTAGGCCTCTGTTACTCAACCATTGTGTTGAGTCTACAAACAAGTCACCCCTCAGGGTTGAATTCTAACAATAAAATTGACATGGGATTATTGGCCAGCAAGTCCCTATCAAGCTGCAAAAATGTCCCTTTTCCATTTTACTAGTTTGTATCGCCAGTTTTAACGCAGAGTGATATGCAGAACTTGCCGGCCACGCCATCTCCATAAACAACTACTCAGCAGCCTGTATGATTCCTGTTTGTGTCTGTTAATTGAAAAGCCTAAGGTTTTAGGTGATGATGCAAAACACTGGTTTTGTCAAGGTTGGGAAAACCTAAGGTTTTAGGTGATGATGCAAAACACTGGTTTTGTCAAGATTGGGAAAACGCTTTTGATGATGCGATCCAAGAACGTCTAAAACAAATAAAAAATAGTTATGGTATTCCAGCAGAAGAAAATCTACAGTGACATAAGGTTGGCAAATCGTTGCGCAGGTATGCACGCTAATGTAACCTAAAACTTATGACAATAGATCACAGTTGGTCGAAAATAAAATTACGAGAGCTACTGGGACTATTGCATGTGTTATAGAAATGGTAAGATCTGCAAAGATCCACTACAACTCAATGATGTTTTAACATGCTCCGTTACACACTTGGCTTGAGCACACCACCGAGTGCAGTATTTACATCGCAGGGTTGTAGTTGGGAAGTTATTTCCAGGCCAAGAGCACATATATTCTGAAAGACCACCGTGTTGAGAAAACGCAGGGGCATACTCTTCTGCTAGCTTTTGTACAGACCCTTTACGATCAATCCAAGACCTTTCAAGGAATTCGATGTGCTGCGCTACTCTTCTTGTGTAGGCCGATGGGAAGGGGCAGGAGACCACAGTTACGACCTACCATAGGGTCCAAAGAGTGACTGGGGCATGGACAGCCTTCTCTGCCAGCCCCTACTTTTCCCGGCTGCTTATGAAGAGGCTAGGGAGTTTTCGAGGACACGATGTGGCCACAATGCAGGGAAATACTCAAGACAAGCTCTTTCCTGCGACCCAGCTTATTGCTTCTTCTTTGACAACTGCTGAGGCGTCCATCTCAAACCACGTCCTGAATTTCGTGCCAAGACCCAAAGACCGTCTGATCCCTCGCAGCCAATTATTATACCAGCGCTGTCTATAATTGGTGACGAACCTGAACGTCGTTTCTGTCCTGTGTGAGCCTTACACTACTACATTAAATGGACCGAGAACAACGAACACCTGAAGGGCCGCAATCAACGCTTCCTCCCATACATGAAAGACTTGAGTTACCTCAGCTGCCCATGATCACCATATGGATCAAGACTGTCATCATCAATGCTCACAAAGACCGCAACACCAGTATCAATGCACATGAACTGAGGGTGATTTCTACATCCTGGGCATCCCACTACCACATCTTCATCCAAGAGATCCTCCACACCAGGGCTCGACTTAACCCCAAAATATTGATTAGCAAAACTGCGATGCAAAATGAAACTTTTATAGCAGATTCTGAATTTTGATTAGCAGTTTTTGTTTTATTTACTTCTTAAAAACAAATAGGCCTAGGCATAACACATGTTTTTACTTTTTATTTTCTCAACAGACAGAACCTTCCAAAGCTCTCGTTGTGTTCATGGAAAATTTTTTTAATTCTGTCTATTTATTTTTAATTTCAATTATATAATATTTTTGGGCAGTTACCATTAACATTCCTACAGCTTCAAGACATTTGTGGCAGTTTTGCACAATCGTTGCGAATCGTTAGGGTTGTCACTGGGCCATGCATTGGACTAGTGGCACCGGGAAGAGCTCTCTTCCAAAACCCATTTTCTCCCACCGTCTCCCCTATGGTCGTTCCTGCTACATGGGCTAGGCCTATATCCACTCAATGCTGCTATTAAAACAAGGACGTCACTGATTAAAACGACTGACTTTGACTGCTTTTTTTTCGCGCTTAAACGAAACTCAAACCACATATGTTAATCACTTGCTGTTCTCATGCGGAGTAGCTAACATTTTGCGTCGCAGCTTTGCGACACAAAATAAAAATTGAATAGCAAAACAACAATAATGCATCGCAAAGTGCGATGCGATACTGCTTAAGTCGAACCCTGCTCCACACGGCATCCTGGAGAAACCCTACTGTCTTCACAAGCCATTATTTCAGGGACACAAGACAAGAAAATGGACTACACCGTCTGGGTTCACAACAGAAACGAAGCCCTGGAGATGGAAGGATCCAAATCCTGTATGTTTTCTATAAGTGCGAAGTTTACTAAACTTTTTGGGAGTACCGGCTCACAACTTTAGGGTAACCCGTCACGTGATGTCTGCCACCATTTGTGACGAGGTCTACTGTAAATGCAAAAAAATGATATTTTCGAAACGTCGACTAGAAACACCAAATCACCGGTTAAATTTGGTTTCTGTTGCCTGTACCCACCGTACCGCCCCTCTTGAGCCACCACCATGATAGATCGAGAGGAAAAGATGGCTTTTGCCTCAAAGCTTTAGAGTGTGCATGATGCATGCGCAGTTGGTTTACACAGCTGGCCGGCTCCAGCCAGAAAAAACCTTGCAAAAGCATTATTCGAAGAAGAATGCAAAATTTACAGATAATCAAATTTATGTTATCTTCACCCAACTTTCTATGACTACCGTAGTTCGGATTGGTGTTGGAGTATTGCTTTTGTTTTTAAAGTTCTACGCATACAGCAGTTTCAACTTGGACATGGCCTACGTTTTCTCCTTAACACGTGTATTTGTTCACGTTCCTCATTCAATCAATCGTAGATTGATCACTAATTTGTTTTAAGTTTGCACCTGTGCATTAGGATGTTGCAGTATCTGCATGTTGACAGCAAATTCGCAGTAAAATGACGTGACTATTTTACCTGATGCCTCGTATTTTAACCAAGGAATGTTGGAGCGCCAACCTCTCACTCCCTTAACATAACCATGTGGTGTTTTCTCGGTTACAGGTTTTGGTTTTATTCTGTCATCACTGAACGTGGTAGTTTTGACGATGTATTTGCGAATCCCAACGAACGACGCCGCTTCATCGCCATCTTGAATTCTGGAGGGTGGAAAGTCGCTTGTGTGACAATAGAACATCGGAAAGCTGACTTGCGCATTGGTGTGTGGGAAGATGCTGTCGCTCGCGTGAACAACAGAACATCAAATAGCTGACTTGATACTGTGTTATGAATTGTTTCGATCAAATTTTTTTTAAATACAGTTAGCCTACAAAATTGAATAGGCAAAACTGGAATTCAACGAGACCCCTAGCTGGAATTGAAATTGCCCTGGGGTCTTGTTGGACTGCTTTAACTTTTCTTTAAAAAAAGATCCTAGGGCTATTACATGTTAATCTCTGCTCATTACTTATAGCAAAACTGTGAAATTTGAAATTGTTGCAACAATTCTAGCTCATATATTTTTTCAACCACTGTTTTACACTTGGATATTGCAGTAATAAGGGGTTTTAAACACTAAATAAACACTAGCTTCCATCACAAATGACCGAAGGACAGTCAACGCTCGTTTCGTCACACATGAACTGAGATTGCACGCAAGATGGCAGCTGCTACTAAATCGGCAGATGTAAAAGTGTATTTGCTCTTCAAATGTCGCTTATCTAACACCATGCTAACATGCAGTGCAGCCTAATGGAAATGTGCACTGTTGCTTCAAACCTAAATGAAATAACAGTATTTATTAAGCAAGTTTATTTATGTGGGAGCTAAGTCCGATTTCTACCCTTGCTGGAATTCTGTGGAAAAGCAAGGCAGATGAGAGGCCACAACCTCAGTGCACCCAAGAAGAAAAAACCATCTTGATTTGGTTCCCGGAATTACTGTGGTCTTTTTTTTCAGTATAGGTGAAAAAAAAAAGTGCAGACATCAATTGATTAAATGATTCCCACTGCATGTTCGTTGTCGTGAGGATCGCCGCTCGTCTCTGAAATTGCAAGCAAGCTGACAGCAATTACCACTATTGCCATAAATTAAATCGCCACAAATCATATTTTGACTAGATATAGCGAACATGGAGGAATGTTATGGGAGGTCTACCTGCGAACAACTTTGCTGTTGGTTGTGGCACCTTTCTGAAGGTAGTCTACTGGGAGTCTTGCTCAGTATTATTAAGAACTCTCTTCCTGTGTTAGTGCCTTCGAAAGGACTGACAAGCCCCATGCTCGAACTGAGGATCACTACAGGACAACTTAACTTACCTTGACAGTCAACATCAAACACTGCAATTTAGAGAAGCATTCCAAACCTTAGACCTTGAACCTTTTTTACCTAGCCGGTTGTTCTGGCATAGACAACCCCACAGTGTATACCAAACAAACCAAAAAATAAAGACAAAACGATGGCAGGACCATCTAATAGTTTTAACTTGACATTGAACACTTCTTAATAGTTAGGTTTATCCTATAATTACGATGATGTTTTCCAATGTGAACCTTCATAAAAGACTAAAGTATTATGAAATAGAAACCCGAAGTCTTAAAAGTTAAATTTCTTCTTTTTAGCTGGATATCGTACTTCAGGAAGGTTCTCATGCAACAGAACCAGAGAGTAAGTTGCACATTTTCTCTATGTTCTAGCCCTCTTGTTTTTGATTGTTTACCAAATTTCTATTACAGCTAGGGATGTGCGATACTCGAAAAATTCGAGCCGAGTATGAAACTTGTACTCGAACTCGGCTCGCTGCTCGCGTCCATACTCGAATCCGGCGAAAATGCGATAACTTCGCCAATTTTTGACCGATTTTGACATTCCAATATACCAAATCGATCGTCTCGGTGAGAGCTTTCCAGTTGTGCAGATTAAAAATCAGTAATTGAAACCATTTTCAAGTTATGTCCTTAAAACTGGAAAACCATGACCCACACAGTCAACTAAGACCATCTTTGTTCTTATTATCTTAACAAATTGAAGAGAAACTTGCAAACAAAATATTTCCATCAAATACTCGAACTCGGCTCGAATTAAAATTTTTCTACTCGCACATCTCTAATTACAGCGGTTCTAAGTTAAAATCCAAGTTGTTATAAGTAAAAAAGTGAAGGTGAGCACAGTTCAGGGTTTGGCCCCCTGTTCCGAGCCGCAGAAATGAAGTCATTCGGCAAATGAACTGCCGAGTGACGGATTAAGAGAGTACTCTTCCATTTCTGCTGCTTGAACAGGGAGCCAAACCCTGAACTATGCACACATTCGCTTTTTACTTGGAGGAATTTTTTTTTGTCCAACTTCATCTAATTCATATTCCATGTCTCAAAAATCTATTTTCCATACTATTTTCTAGCATTAAATTCAGCATCGTAATGGAACAAACGCTGCAAAATGTGAAAGGAAAAATTGGCTTTAGTTTAAACCCTAGTAACACAAGTTTTAACTTAAAAAAGAGCAAGTTCCATGCTTTTCCAACCGTATGTGGAAAATTGGTTAGAATTCCAGCTTTTCAAGACCCATTGCTAAACCTCGGAGGCAAAACGGTCTGCAGCTAGCCATTGACCAACGGAAACAGTGGCTGTTTGGCCTTCTTTGAGTGGATCAGCCCAGTTACACGACACGGGACATGGCTTAATGCCTGAGTGGTACTTGTTGCTTTGTCGTACTTTTTTTTTTTTTTTACTTTTACTGGAAATGTTGCTAAACACAGTGGAACAAATTTACCTGCATCATTATTGAGTGGCTACATTGTCTAATAGAAAATAATTTGTATGTTTGCAGTTAATAAGCAAATCAACGACAAAGAAAGGATTGCAGCAGCAATGGAAAATCCAAACCTAAGAGAAGTTGTTGAAAATTGTGTACAAGATGAAAATTAGAATTTTCATGTAAATGGTTAATGAAATGTGATTATTGTATATACTGTACAATATTGTGTATACTACAGCATATGCGGCTGTGGCAAAGAAATTACTTACGTAAATCATGAACTTGAACATGTAAATAAATTCGTCAATATATTTTTTACAATGCTTACCGTTTATTTTCTGAAAACCGATGTGAATACAACACCTTCAGACACTTTTAAATTTTAAAACAAACCCTTGTCTTTAATAAAAAAAAATGCAACCCATACTGGAGGAAGGCTTAATTTATAACCATAATATCAAAAAATCTTAAAACAGTGTTTTGCAAATAGGAAAAAACTAAGCTTGTTAATTGTTTGTACAAACCCTGAAAGAACAAGAGGCCATAACAGTCGGATTTGACCGTACAAACCCATGAAGAATTAAGTATTCAAGAAAATTACCATTTGGTTTTTAGCACCAACATAGTCAGCATGAAACGAGATTATCGTATATAACAATAGCAAGTTGGAAGAAAAGGAAAAAAATACAAGCACAGTACACAATATTTACATGTATTCCAACTACGTCTTGTCTTTATCCTGAACTGGCAATAGTCTTATTTCCTTCCAGTCACAATCTCGCGTTGACTGACACAAATGAACCAACACGGCACAATTCTTCGCACAACATCCAGTACTTCAATTCAAACATTAATCCCAGCAACGAGAACTCTCCCCGTTGGATTTGTCATGAACCATTACAGCTGCAACTACAACACATACCTGCCACTAGAATTTAATGTTTAGATTTGCCTACATAATACTGCTTTAATCTAATTTTTTTAAAGCCATGTTAACCTAATGCAACTTGATGGCCTACAATTTTTGATGTTATTGTATTGTATATGGAGATTTTAAAACGGATGTAATTTTTTTTGGAAGAATTATAGATTTGTATTGTAACTAACTTCGTCAAAGAGTTCTTTATAGCACTGTAATGGTGTTTATTTATTTTTTCCAATTCTGGTTGTGAGATTTTGTTCGGCTGGCATTTGAACCTGCGATGCGTAGAAATATGAGCAGGGAGTTCATGCAATTTCGATTTATGAAAGTCCAGCTGCCAATTTGCTTTGTACAAGTGAGACTTTACGAGTTGGCAAGTTATCAGGAGTTGGGATGGCTTCTCCTATTGGCCCCTGCAAGATCTGCGGAGGTCGAGTTTTTGTGCCACCGCCTCCTTTAGCCTTCGCCATGTTGTAATCTCCAGAATCGAAGTACTTTTGCTGAAAGAACAAACAAAATTTTTTTTTAAAGTGCTGCAACATTTTTTGTTGTGTATACAATCTTTTAACATTGCATCACGATATAATGTTATCGCAATAATATAAGTAGGCTACTAGCCGTACCCCCCGATGTAACACACGCCGGTCTAGCCGGTTCCAGCATACCTGAGCGAAATACTTTACCGGGCAGCATAAAATGAAAATGGTTTCAACCCCTGATAGCAACCTCTGGTAGCCCCTTTCCATCCCGAAAAGTCTCTTTTCACACTACTGAAAGCTATGCTGGTATGTGTCAACATCAGCCAAAATTTGTCCCTGGTGGTATTTTACTGTCTGCTGTGGTACACAACCATTCTTTACAGTAGAAATAAGGGTAGAGAGAGAGAACTTCTCTTTACATGCTCCCACCACGTTTCTTTAATTAAAGAAATTAAGTTAGGCCTGCCTTAGGCTTTATCAACTCTCCAAGAGAGCCAGCTAAAATTGGCAAATAAAGTAAATTAAAAAAGGGAGAATTGTCAGCCAACGGCTAAATTCTGTTTCTATAGCTTAAAAGAAAATATACATTACCTGTAAATTTTAGTATTTTTATTCTTGAATGCTTTTTCCCTCTAGAGATTTAACTTTAGCCATTCACCAGGCAGCTCGCTAACCCCGAAGTGCGTACTTCCCTCCATGCAAGTGTATAAACGATGCTCACGCATCGCTCCTAAAACAAAATATGAGCGGGAGTACAGGTAGGGCGCCTAGCGGCAGCGTCATAATCTGACTACCACTTTTCAATTTTGGAGTTTAGGACATAAGGCCTTTTCTAAAAAGAAAAGCATTTAAAATTACAGGCAAGTATTTTAGGATGGAAAATAAAAACACATTACCTGTAAATTTTAGCATTTACAGTAGATGTAGACCCCGTCAAAATGGGAGAGGGCACCACATGACAGGTTCCCCACGAGGTTAGGAGCTGGTCCCCCAAAAAGTTACAGGCATCTATAATAATAAAAACCAACTGGATTCCGGCTCTTTATTCCGATTTGGTGGCCCTGAAAAGGCGTATCTTCTAGTGCTTCAGAGGCTGGATAACACTTTTGGCAGTGATGGTGGGTTCCAGTTTGAGAAGTCCATCTGCTTGGGTAGTCATATCCTGAAGTAGTGTCGATGTGAAGACTAACGTATTCTTCCATGATGCGGCTCGTAGAAGCTCGGTAATATGAATGCTGTTGTGGAAGGCTCAGGAAGTCGAGATAGCTGATGAGCTGTGAATCTGATATTGTTGTCGTGGCAATCGATGTCAGATACTTCATAAATCGCTCATAACAACAGTTTCGTGAAGTGGAATTGTTTGGGATAAGACTTGAACATCCGAGAAAGGACTGACCTGTGGATAATCTTTACTTTTTTTAGGTTTATCCCAAAGCCTAGTTGGTGAAGTTGGATTAAGGTGATTTTAAGATCTTCCGCCAGTTGTTTTGAGTTGTGAATCTTTAGAAGCTTGAGATAAGCGTATGACTGAACTTGAAACTGGTGAATGTGATCCAATACTGGTCTCAGAATTTAAGCGAAGACTCGAGGATATGCGTTGAGACCAAACGGCAGAGTTTGAAATTTGTATACTGTGTTGTTATAAATGAAGTGGAAGAGGTGACGTACCAAATGGTGGTGGGGTACGTGAAGGTACGCGTCCTCAAGATCTTTGGAAACTGTCCTATCTTTCCATTTTGAAGTGGTTGTGCTTCATTTTCTGGTTGAGAGGCTTTTAAGTTGAAAATGATTCTTTTTCCTCTGGATTTTTTTGGCCTTAGAAAGATTGAAATGTAAAAGCCCTGGTGCAATGGATGTTCACTTTTTGCGATGGCTTCTTTCTTCAAAAATTCTTGAATTTCGTATGAAAGGTTTGTTGAAGATGGCGTCGTTGCGAATCCCCAAGGTGGTGGAGACAACAGCGCTGGTTTGCTTTTGAATGAGGGTTTCAAGCCTTGGCTGATGGTTGATAGAAACCCAAGGGTTTGTCATTCTTTTTCCAGAATGATTGATGTTTGAGGCAACCACCTACTGGTGAAGTGTGCAGCCATTGGGCTACATTGTCTTTGTTTATTTCTGGGTTTTCCTCTGAAGCCAGTTGAGGTACAACGTTTCCTTTGGCCAAGCGTAAATTTATGGTTCCTGCCGCTCCATCTTCCCTGAAAGGGCTGCTGATTGTTGTTTCATTGAAATTGTCCTGAAAGGATTGGTTCCTTTATTTGTTCAGCCATGTTTGTAGAAGGGCTTGGAAGTATGTTTGTCAAACTGTTGAGGCTGTTGCTTTGGTTTGTCGTCCTTTGGCTTTCGAGCCACATCCAAATGAGGAGCTAGTTTAGGAATTAGACCTCTAAATAAAGTTTCGGTTTCGTGGAGGGGTTGGATACGAAACTCTTGCTTTGTGGAATCATTCAGATTGGTTACCAATTGCAAGGCTAACTTCCGTAACAGGAGCGTGGAGTTGAGCTCTTGTAATCCAATTCATGGAGTGAAAAGTGGTAAAGCAAGCCTTCTTGAATACTTCATTTATGAGAAACATCAGGCGTTAGGTTTCCTGAGGGTTTGTTTCTGTAAAAAGCATCTCGCAGAGGGTGTTAGCAGTGTCGGCTTGAGACCCAGCTGTTAAGACCTAATCTTAGTATTTTGTTGTCCTTTAGGAGGAACGACTGAATTTCAACTTTCTTCGGTATGTACAAGCTAGTTCCAAAGTCAAGTTTAGCTTCGGCCGTGAGGAATTCTGACCGTGATGTTCTGAAATATTTGCGGTTGGCCGTTCCATCACCCAATGGTTTGAAGAACAAGTTTCTCTTCCAAAGTAGGGTGGGGGTTTCTTTGTCGAGTTCAAGAGGTTCACCACTTCCCCTTGGGAGGCCTCCATTCGTGCTGCTGCTGTCTGTGTCGTTTCCAAGCCATCTTGAAGAGGAAGATTGCGAGAAAATGAGGAACGGCTTGATGGCTGAGCACGGCCGTCATCGCTGGGATGTCTCCACCTGTGGGGAGGATATTTCTTCCGTTTCGAAGTTTTGGGAGAATTACAGTTACAGTAATGTTATCGATAACCCAGACGTAAATAAAATTGCCTACAGGAGTTGCCGCAACAACCCACTCACTTTGGAAGTCGGAAGGGTCGGACTGCGATGAACGTTACAAACTCGAAGCTCGAGATTTACGATTTCCCTTGGCTTGTGGCTTGATCAAAAAAATTGTTTATTTCCTCCCTGGAAAGTGGTTCATTTTCTGCATTAGCTTTTAAATCCATTGCTTGTTATCTGACTGTTCTTGTAGAACTGACAGAAAGATCAAGAGGTTCACCATGATGGCGAGGGTCTTTTTGATCTGTGCTACGATTTCTCCACAAAATTCTGGGACTGCCGGAGACTTTGTGTAATGGCTTACGAGGGGCCGATAAACCACTTCGGAAATTTCTCAATCGATGGATGAAGTGTTTCTTCCCGATTGTCTGCTGTTCACATCGTCCTTTGACTTTTTATCACATTCTTTTGTCTTCATTTTCAGTTTGGAGTTTTTAGCCTTAAGTTTGCAGTTTTCAAGTTTTCAATCTGATTCCTGTTCAGATTTTAATGCTTTGGCTTGCAAAATCAAGTTGGCGAAGTATTAGTGAACAGGGTTCAAATTCGAATCAACTGCTAGTGCTTGCTGCGGTGATAAAACAGAATTCAGTAAATAGATGGTCAAACAGGTAAAAATGTTTCGACTTTTGACAGACGGCTGGTTTCAACCCTGGTTGGTGGACAGGGAGATGCAGCGGGCACAGATGGCGTGTTAGCGGCCAAGCAGTCCAAGCCTAGCGGAAGATCTGATGGAAGTGGGGCGCTGATGCCGGGCGAGCTGTGTTGAACTTTAGCAGGCAGGTTTTGAGGACCTTCGTTTCCCGTCCTTTCACACCCAGATTCTGGAAGTTGGCCGATCTTCTTGCAGCCGAAGAGAACCAGACAAAACCGGCGCGGACTGTCCGGCCTTACGAGATGAAGACCATACCAACAAATTGCCGGAGTTTGTGAATCCTAGATTTGCGCTGCTTGTCAAGGATGAGTAGCCACTTATCCGCCTCAATTGACATGCACGCCGTGCATGGATTAGAATATCGGTTGCATGATCGGTGCTTCTGGCTGGAGTAATGCAGATCCAACCGCGGTGCTTTGGTGACAATTGCCGGGCAAACACACACATCCGGTGCCGATGGAACGAAACCTTCGGGAGCTTGGGAACAGAGCCAGCCGGTGTCGGAGCGGGACTCTTCCTAGCCGGTGTAGTCTTCTTGGTGCCACGTTCTTTCGTCATCATGGAAACTTGCGACTTTTATTGCTAGTGGTTCATACGGTGAACGGCAGGGGGAGTTGTGGAACACACCCAAACCGGGCAAGGGCTGGAGTGATGAATGTGTGTTTGGCACTTATGTGCCTTGGAGGGAAGTGCAGGCCCACACTTTGTGAAGTTAGTGGGCAGGGGATTGGCTATTATTTAATTAAATCTCCAGGTAATGTATAGTTTCGTAGCAATAGAAACTATTTTGTCAGCCAGTGTTTCCAATTTGTACACTATAAATAATAATTTTACCAAGCCATGCTGTCAAAATTAAAAAGTTTCTTGCAGTGCTTAGTTGTTCTTGTAGTTCTAAATCCGACAGCCTTACGAGATTTAGAACTACAAGGCTTACGAGATTTGACCTTGAAATGAAGTGCATGAAGAAGATTGCCATGGCAATACAAGGCTGAAGTCGTCAGTGTTTATTTTTTCCCAAAACTGGGCCATTAATGCTGCATTAAATCCCTTCGTAACTCGGGTTCTTACTATTACCATAAATGCACACAAAGCAGACCCTTTCGTTTGCAATATTAATTATATAGCAAAAAATTAAGTTGCACCATATTTTTCTGCATGCTACACGACTTTAACTACGAGGCTAAGTTTGTCACAAGAACTACCGATTATTGTGACAATTGCTAAAGGTGCCACAAGCTATTTCGAGCCCTGAATCCCGTATGGCATGGCCGATACATCAGCTGGAAGTGTCTATTTTTAGAAGGAAGTAATGGCATTAGTGTATGTCAGCATTACGTCATTTGCTTGAGATCCACTGACCATCGTTGGACCACATGGTAACTATGACAGTACAGACTAAAATCCCTGCTCAGCCAATTTTGACATTTCAGCACTCAACTGTAAATTGGCATTGACCATTGCCTTCAGGGAAATTAAATCTTTATAGTAGTTTCGTGCTAAAATGAAAAATTAAGTTCATAAAAGCACTCGTGCTATTTGTTATAACTGAAAATAAGCTATCATACTATGGTTGTCAACAAATGTGATAAAACAGTGAGTAGTGAACAACAAAGAGATCCAATTTTTGGCAGTATAATATGTAGTAATCTAATCCGCCATTTGAAATTTGCAGATTACAGCTATTTGTGAATCAGGTTTCGTAAGCAAAGTTATAAAGTTATCTAGACCCAGAATCAACTTATCAATGACTCACCAAATTCTGGTTGTACAAGCTATTTCTACGCAAATATGATGCCAAGTTATTTTTTTAAGTCAGTCATTACCAAAAAAAACCCAGAAAGGCGATACAGATTTGTTTCACGACTCCCTACAAAACGGTCAAGGGTAATATGAAAAAAGTGTCCTTGAAACATTTGTAATCTTAACAAATCCAAACTGAACATTGGGGTGCTTGTTCTCCCATCAGGTGCACAATAGACATTTTCTTTCCCCGTTAAGGCACCCCCCCCCCCAAGAAATCCGGTTTTTTTTTATTAAATAGTAAATACCTAAAGTATTATTTGGTCTATTGCCAATGCAAGGCATACATAATGCAACCGCAAGTTTAATTTAATCTACCAGGCAAGGCAACTTGCAATGCACCCATAACACAACCCAAAAAAATGATGAATTGTTAACTGCAGTACGCAACGACCAAAAAATCACCTTCTCTTTCATGTACGTGACATCAATTATCAACTGGCTACCGTTGCCCTGGTTAACTTCCCCACTCTTTGGTTCTTAAATGTTTTAGGGAGAACTGTGCGCATCCATAATCTCTATTTCCCCTCCCCTCCCTCCTCTTGCAAATGAGCAATCCAAAACGCATGGATCATTCCCACTACAGATCAGTTGGGGAGAGGGGGAGGAGGGTGGATAGCATAGTGCGGGTTGATTAGGACTCGAGAAACCCACAGTAAAAATTAAAAGCCAACGCAAGGCGAAAAAAAAAAGTAAAATTGCACAGAACTTTTTTTTGGGCAAATATTCGAATATGCGCTTAACGAACAAATATTCATCCGAGCCCAAACAAGGGCGAAACAGAGTCTAGAGAACTGCATGCTGGGAGCAGCTCGCATAAAGTGACACGCAGCCGTCACTACGAATGTCAATGAACATGAACTCCAGTAATTTAACATCTTTATAATGCGAGTCAGTTCGCTCAATAATTTGATAAGTGAGAAAAGATACGATCGACGAAAATTTTTATCGTGAGATCGAATTAACTATCGTACTACCCCACCCCTACTCCTACTACGGATACCTTCTCTCCAAAATTGTGACGATGTAGCTACATTTCAAGACGAATGAGAGGATATTCGATTACGCAAAGGATACTAAGATTCTGAAGAATAACTGCAGAAAAATTTGCAATGAATTAATAGCAAGGCCATTTAAAAAAAGAAAGTTGTTTCTCGGGCGGGAAAAAAAAATTTTCCATGCGGGCGGTTTTTTTTTTTTACATTTTTTTTTAACCACAACAACAATAATAATAATTGCTGTTGTTAACAGTAATAATAGATAGTAGTAATAAGAGTAATAATGATATACTCTGATCCCTATTGTTGGTGTGGTGCTCGTGATGGTTTTTTTTTTTGTCCAGCGTCTCGTAATCGTATTTTGTTGCAAGCGCCGCGGTAAATAGCAAGGAAAATGAAAAAAAAAAGGTCCGTGCGGCGGCTTTTAGGCGGTGCAGCGATGCCTGAGAAACAACTTTTTTTTTAAATGGCCCAATTGTTTTTTTTTTTAACCGAACAGAACTAGGGATGTGCCGATGTACCGATACCGATTACTGTCAAAACGGAATGCCGATATAACAGTACATAATGATTATTTGGCAAAAAATGAAAGTGTGATATAGTTTATGCTGTCGATGTACTACAAGAACAAAACTTATATTTAATATAGCCTCATTAAAATAGTAAAGAAAATTTACAAAAATGGTAATACAAAGCTCTTTTTCCCTGCAGCCATTTTCCCCAGACTTTAGTATGCAGCCAAACATTTTCTACACAATTGTAAAGATGTAAAAATCTAAATATGTGAAAATGTTGATATTAATTAATGAACAGATGAGCACTTTATGATATATTAGTCCTAAAATACCAGTAAGCAGCAGTTTTTCTTATCTATTTGCAGGCATCGTTTGTTTAAAACTGTAAGTTAAATTCTGTTTAATTAATAAACAAAAACGGAACGTTAAATGTTTAGAGTAAGGGTGCAAAAGTCAAAACCTAGAAGGAACACGGACAAGGTTTGACAGTAAGGGTCTAGGTGTAAAATTTTGTAAGAGGCTGGTAAGAATTAGACCCTTACTACCCGGTGGTTAGCTTATAGTTCTACTCTATTCGGACAGAAAGTGTGTATGAACGATTGTAGCAGATTTTCTTTGTTCCTAGAATATTGTTATGGAACTTTTAAGAACATAATTTTCTTGTGAAGTTTGGCATTTTGTGTCTTTTGATGCTTTAGAATTTTTTTATTATATTTCGTAGATTTACGGCAGAGGATAACCAGTAATGCTCTCTGCTACGAATACCCTGCTATGTTACTAAATCGAAAAATAATTTTCAACATACAGTAAAGCAGTAAACCTATACCACACTACCACTGGATCATCACGTGGGAGGATTTCCAGTTTTTCGTGAAAATGTTTTTATTTCTGACCATCGGGTAGTAAGGGTCTAATGCTTACCAGCCTCTTACAAAATTTTACACCTAGACCCTTACTGTCAAACCTTGTCCGTGTTCCTTCTAGGTTTTGACTTTTAGACCCTTACTCTAGACATTTAACGTTCAGTTTTTGTTTATTAATTCGTGTTACTTTTAGAATTGCAGCTAAACTGTAAAACTGAGAGTTTAACACAGAGACCCAAGGCTGACTCTTACTAGCCAGTGTTAACAGTAGAAACAAATCCTTTAATCTTCAGTCTTGCAGCTGGCGTTTGCTAATTAGCATTGTTGCATAATAACAATGTTTAAAACAATGTAAAACAATCAATCTGGTCGTTTAGAGCTCCATAACCCCTGAACCACTTGACCAATTAGAAAATGCCTTATGGAAAGGGCACATCTACAGAGCAATACCTGTAAAATGAGCAAAGAACCGGCTTCATAGGACAAATGATTTGACCTGTAGAGAGGACAGACGAAAGGTACATCCCCAGAACAAGACCAAGACCAAGAAGTTGTCTATTTGGCCCCTCTCTGTATCTCGGGTTTGGCTGGCCCGAATTTCACAATTTTTGGAGTGCAGACAGGCCTTTCAAGGCTAGATTCCATTCCAAATTTGGTTTAAAAATGTTTACTTTTGACGGAGTTATAAGCTCTCAAAGTTGAAAGTTTAACACAAAGATCCTAGGTCGACTCTTACTAACACTGGCTATCGCCAGTGTTAATACATAACTTCAGAACGGGTGGAGCTAACGACTTGGGTTTGCATCATTGGAAAAATGGCGAAAAATGGGTTAAAATGGTGTATTTGAACGTCAAAATCGGTCAATATTTAGCGAAGTTATGACCATTTCCGTATACATCGAAAAAAAGGGTTGGCGTATATTTAATCAATACGGTGTAATCAGAGGTGGACATCGGCGGTACCGATATATCGGAATTGTCTCCGATAACTGGCAGTAGCCATATGAATCGATAATCGGCACATCCTAAACAGAACCATACATTGCCAAAGATAGTGCACAACGACGACAAAAAAAAAACAGCTTTTCTACAATAAACAAAACTTAATTAAAAAATAAATGTTTTTAAAATGCCAGGTTTCAATCTCACAGCAGCGCAATTTTTAAATACCATGCTCCACAGGCCAATTGACTTTTAAGCCTACGTAAAATGTATTCTTTATCTCTGGTCTCAATCTAGTGCCCAAAATCAAAATATACAATGAGTCAACGTTTGTTGATCTGGTACAACCCAGATGTTCTGTAGGGTCGGGTATTATCATTCTTTCTCTAGTAACAGGCTGGAGTGAGTCATGTCTACAGTCATAACATGATAATACTAATAACAGCCTAGCCGCTACTTACTGCAACTCATGTGTGACATGACCCATTTTGTAACTCATTCATTGTCTAACTTGGCAAGAGACAATGAGTTAGCTCCCTTACTTTAAACTTTAAAGCAAGCTACTCCATTTCAACATTTATGCCATTTTCTGGCAGTTAAGTGGTGGAATATTTTCAATGCTAGCAGTAAATAGTTGTGTTTTCCCCATTCTTCTTTTGTGAAGTTTAAATTTCCTCAAGGTCGTACTTTCGAAGAATAAAAGCAAATGACCAGCTAAGATTTATACTTGTCTTATTACGTAAACATAATATGCATTCCACAGACCAGTTTTGTAAACTAAATGATTTTGATCCCCAAGATTAAACTCAGAACATATAAGAAAAAAAAATGCTGCACAATGTACGATTCGCAAAGATTAGCCTACAGTACTGCACCTTACACAACACACCCTCCCTCCCACAGGGATGGGAACATTTTTACGCAAAAAGCTGATCAATGATCTGCAACTTTTATAATTTCTGCTTTAAGCAATTGTTTTTCCTATGCATAAAACACTTAAGCTTGACTGCCATTAGGGATCGACCGATACAGAAAAATACCGATCCCATACCGATTTTTCCACCACACGCCCATCAGATAGATACTGATACACCGATACCGATTTTAAAAAAAAGTCACTGGGTCAGAAAGTCAAACTCGTATTTCAGCATTATGAAACTGGTGTGCAAGAAAAGTAAATTTCTAATTTTTTTTTAGCAGTGGTGTTAGAGATCAAGATTAGCACTAGCCAGTCGCCAGATGGCGATTAACTTTTGGGCTCCGGCGAGCATCAAGTTTCCACTTAGTCGCCAGTAGGAGGTGACAAAACTAAAGCAAATTTAAAATGTCAACAGTTGTTAAACTAGTGGCATGCAGACTCCTTATTTGTCTTGTTTAATTTATTCATTTGCCTTAATGCTACTAGGACATAAGAGTAAATGTAAACAGTGTGCCTTCTAGTTCTTAATACTGGTATTAGGTTAGGGTATAAAAATAAATGTAAACAGTGTGCCACTCTAGTTCGCACTGAAGGACACACCATTAATTTACCAAAGGTTGTACCTTTTGTGAACCTCTCAGTAGTTCTTTGGTTCATGAAAAGTAAAAGTTTACTGTCTCGTAAAATTAATTTTGTACATTCTGTATTGTTCCCTGAACTAAACATCAGAATCTTGTTCCAAAAGCAGTGTCTGAATAGGGATTACTACAGCATGAAAATGCGTAAACTGGGATTCTGCATGAAAAAAAAACGCATTGTGGCAATAAATAAAACATAACTGGCGACTAATCAGAGCTAGTTAACCAGCCAGTGGCGACTGACAAAAAATTTTAATCTTGACCTATAAGTGGTGTCTTCACCAAGTTGCTGTGCAGGTGACGTCATGGGATACAAGCTATGCTAAGCAGGAAATGTTTCTCTCAAGCTAGGTGGAGTAGCCAGTGCGCACAGAAGTTGGTCGTATCGGCTAAAATATCGGTAAATAAACACCGATACAGATCCGATACCGATACACCAAAAATACCGATAATATCTGTAAATAACGATACCGATATTAATATTGGTCTATCCCTAACTGCCACACAATTTTTGTATATACCCACACTAACTAGAAAACTTGTTGTATACCTCCACGTCCAACACTACCAAAAAAAAAATTACTGTGGCCCTACATGACCATATAAACAAATAGTTTTTTTGTAAACTAAACTTTACATCCCACAGCTGCGTAAAGGACCAGGAAGTCACTAACAGCAAGAGATGAAGGATGTAAAGGGCCTCTAAAAACTACGGTATTATTGCTTTACGATTTGTATTTGGAACCACTTCCACAGCGGCTCCAAGCGTGTCCACCATCGGTCAGTATAAGTTGGTTGTACTATCTCCGTTGGTGTAAAGGGTAAATTAAGGTCGCTGTTTCTCGAAAATAAGGTCAGTTTTTTCCAAATTTACCTAACCTAACCTAATCACATAACACCAGAAACCGCAATCAAAATCTTAAACCTTTCTAAACTTTACGCGCCGGAATCTAGATAGGCCAGCCATCTTGCTCGGAGCTTCTGCGGTAGTGGACCCTTGTATTTTGCTTGTTTCAAAATTGTTTAGGCTATTATGATATATCCCACCATATACACAATCAGTACCCTAGCCCAATTGAGCAAGAATACTTTTAACAGAGCCCGGTCAAGAAATTATTTCAAGGGGTGGATGTTTTACGCCCTCCTCCTCCTTGCCCTGTCAATTCAATACCACAATTTTTGTAGTAAATTTGTTGCGTATAATGACTCTTAAAAGCCTAAAACAATATTTTCAAGTAAAACAGAGTAGAATAAAATAAAATAAAACTGGACACAAGCTGTAAATTTATTATTACGCCCAACCAGTTATGAACTGGAACAATTACAATTTAGTTTTGATTAAATCAATTTATTGATTGGTCTGATGTCAGAAAAAAAGCTCGTAACCAGATGAAAATGTAAGGATTTACTTTTCCCATATGGAAAAATATTAGTAAAAAGTCACAACAAACTTATTTTTATTCTGTATCTATACTGGCAACGTACCAGTTTTAACACTATCGGCTACCAACCACTAGGGAAGGGATCGGTTATGGGTTTTCAAGTTTCGGATCGGTTTTCGGTTTCTTGGGAAAACCTCAGTCGATTTCAGTTTACAAACCTTAAAAATTCGTTCTACATAATTACAGTTACTTTAATGCCAATTTTTTTTCTTTATTGGTACATTTCAAGTTTTAGTTAGGCTACGCTAAAAGCACAGCTACCTGTGCGCCAAAACAAATTAAAGAAAAACGTTCCTTTATGGGGAACACAACTGTTGCCAATTAGTGTTCATGTTTTATTTATTTAGACTGTCCTTTTAAATTACCAAAGCTTCGTGTTAATATGCTGTCGTCGTATTCTAACAGCCTGTCTTCAGTTGAACTTGAAATGTAATCCAGTCGCCAATGTCCTTCGTCACATTACAGAAAAATTCCAAAATCTGTTTTGGTGCAATTTCGCCTTCATTATGCTGATGGGATTCCCGCCTCGGCAAACAAATGTTCGAACGTGCCGTGTTCTTAGCTGACCATAGAGACTAGGCCGAGAGAAGTTGCAGTCTTCTCGTTGCTCCAAGCACAAGCAATGAACCGAGCAATGAACGCAATACGTGCAAGCCGGTTGACATAGAATCAGTCACTCGCACAACGCAAGTTGTCAATTGCTTCTAACATTATAAAATCGAAAAAGAATGGTGACGCAACTTACTGAATTAACATCCAAAACGAATATTTGTCTATATAGCCTAGGGAGATGAACAGTTGCCCAAGCGAGACTGGAATAAGGGGTAGCTATGAAGGTTTCGCTACAATATGGGGCTCTAATGGGTATCTCAATACTAGTTCCCAAGGAAGGCTTTCAATAGAAACGCTTACTGAGTTTTGACTTTTTTAAACTAGCGCTGCATGACAACCCTAGACGATAGTGTGCATGCACTACAACTTAGTCAGTCCAAAGGGTAATGTGCAGAACATTTCTTGTGATTACGAGTAGGCTATCAACCAAAGTAAGACAGCCGAACCTTCGGTTTTTCAAAAGGTAATGTGTAAAATGATGACATTTTAATAGATGCTTACCCCTTTATGTAGCCGCTTTTGCAGAAAGGCTGATCCTCCAGGTCTCATGGCCTGAGGATATCTGGATTTCAGCTTGGCTTCTTCTAAAGCCTCCATCTGTTGTAAGCTTACAGGCTGAAAATAATTAAATTTAATTTTTAAACGATGAACCGGTCAGCATAAAATACAATTGTTAAGAACACGACCATGATCCTTGCACTTACAAAACGGCCTACGCCTCATATGGCAAAAACACCCACATTTCATGCACGTGTGAGAACCGCTCAGTCCGCAATTGCGTTGGTTCAAGGAAGAAACTGTCGCATGACAAATCACCCTTCAAAGAGGTGCTACTCTCATCGTATTTTTGACAATCGCAATTGACTAAAACAAAACTGCCTCTTTCCTATCTAAATCTGTATACCCATTTCAATTGTTATTTACGATAAATACCTTTTCACCCTAAACGACTGGAGTTTCGCAAATTTAAGTCGTTTTAATTTCGGTTTAATTAACCAGATAGCATCCACACTGTTTACAATCTCAACTGTAATAAACATCAGCGATGCTTATCGACCTAAAACGCATCCAACTACCAACGATCGGGTACAAACCTTATTTATGACCAATTTTGGCTCTAACGTGAAGGAAAAGTCCCTGGCCCAGATAAATTCAACATTTGTGCAATCTCTGGTTGCCATCCAAAATCCAAGGGCGGACAAGAATTCTCTCAGCGTTAGGCCCTCACACTCTGTTTCTCTCTCACCGTCCAATCTTGGAGATTCAATCCAACACAGAATAAATTGTTTTCGTTTCAAAGAAACGTTGTTTTTACCTCAGGTTTTTCTTCTTTGCTCTCTTTTTCCACAGATTCTTCCGAGTTGTTTTGTTCGTCTTCCTCAGTATCGTCCTTTCTGCTCGGACGATCGTACATTTCGTTGGACATTTTTTTTGGCGTGGCCCACGTTGCCCTCCTAACGAGTGTCGCTGACTGATTGCGAGAACGCCGTTTGTTGTTGGTACACAATATGGCCGCCGATGACGTCAAAAATACGTCACGCGTATCTTTTTTCTTCCCCTACCGGTGTGTGTGTCATCAAATATTCTTCGGCGGCAGCAAATACCAATTTTTTTTCCCGCGGTGATGGCGGCGGCATAAATCAACGCTCCGATATTCGGAGGACCGCGGCGACTTGCAACAATTTTAGGCAGCGGCGGCGGCGGTAGTAAATCGTCCTAGGTAAAACATCCTGAATTTTTCTGTTCATTTGTTGAAAAATATTTACTATTTGTAAATAGTCTCGATAACAATGGAGAGTTTTGATTGTTATTAAAAACAAACATAACTGATGACTACTCCGTTATTATTGGCTCTTACTATTGCATTTCAGAGTTTCTAAACACACTTTTACAGCAATTGTTAAAACAGTAGCAGAATTTTTGACGGCGGCAACCTCATCAGTGACGGCTCACGTTGAGTTTTACAATTAGCTGGCAGTGGCGCCGTGGCCTACACCTCTAACGCTTCTACAGTAAAGGCCACTTGAGGTAGCGCAAAAAAGGTGCGTAAAATCAAGCGTATAGGGACCTCGGTGTACCATTGCTACGTGGTGTCTTTTTGACACCAAACGGTAAATTTGCAAACTAACTGAAAGTAGATCGAAGAGACACTGGTGACGATGGGGGAAGGAGAGGGGTCGGGGGATTACTCAAGCTGGGAGACTGAAGTTCTTAGGGCGGCTGAAAGTCGTGTTCGTAGGAGCAAAAGTGTGAAGGAGTATTTTATTAACTTTTGATAGAAAGGCTTGGAGTAGGGGGTTAAGGGATGGTAGAACAGACCGGTGGGTAATGCTATTTGACTTAATAAGGAAGCGTGTAGAAGGTGGAGGAGGGAAACGGACAAGAATGGGGAAGCGAGGAAAGGTGGAAGACATGCAGGGATCGGGAAGGAGGCGAGTGAGGTGGTGACGAATAAAATTGGAAAGTTTAATCAGAAGTTGGCTAGGGAGATTGTGAGGGAGGGAGGAAACCGGGGAAGAAGTTTTGGAGGTTTGTTAAGGAGAGGAGTAGGGTTCGGGAACGGAGGATATGGGGCTGTGGGGGAGGGTGAGAGTGTGCGGGGGTAGAGGAGAGAGATTAAATGGCTATAGGATTGCTTTGCGGAAGGGGTGGTGGGAATGAGGGGGAAGGGGAGGAGGACCAGTTGATTAAGAGTGGCTCAGTGCGAGAATTTGAGGGGGCCTTGTCCCTTAGTTGGAAGGGGAGGGCGACAGGGTTTGGTGGGTTTGTGGGAGAACTTATGAAGGGGATGTGGCATAAAAGGAAGAAGAGGGTGATTAGGGAAATGATGGATGGGTCATTGAGAGGGGAGGGTACCTGAGAACTGACAGAAAATGATAATCCAATCTGTTTAAGGAGAGGGAAAGGAATCAGGGGAAGATAAAAGAAATATGGGCTGGTTGCAATCGCAAGTGCGCTGTACAAAGTTTTTATGAGTTTTGGAGTGGGTGGTGTTGGGAGACGATCAAAATTGCTCCAGGAAGGGTAAGAGGCGTTAAGACAATATCTTTGTGGTTACACAGGCCATTCAGATGGTGAGGAGGGAAGGAAGGAGCCTTTGAGTGGCATTCCTGTACGTTGCTAAGGCCTATGACAGGATGAGGTTGGATCTGTTGTGGAGGAAACTTAGGTTGTTGGGGGTGGAGGAAGGGTTTATTTGGTCGATATGGAGGCGTTACAAGGGCGGGATGTATATGACCGCATGGAAAGTGGTAAAATCTTAGTAGATGAAGTATTGGAGGAGAATAAGGAAGATGCCCGCTGTGCCTGTTGCTGTGTGTAATTTACTTGAGGGGACTGGGACAGATTCTGCAAATCTGACCATAGCGTTATTGTCTGAAAAATCAGGAGCACCAATTTTAACCACCGCTATACCCATCCTCGGCACAACTTTGGTGCAGCTGACCGGAGTCTCATAAATGAAACAATCAGCAGCATCGATTGGAGATCTAAACTTGCTAACTCCGCGTGTACGCAAGCTTGGGATATCCTTCGAAACTTCCTAACTTACCTGTGTGATACCCACATTCCTGTGAAGAAAAACAGCCTTAGGAGGGCTAAATCACTTCCTTGGATGGATTGCAGCATCATGAAACTAAGCTTAAAGGTAGGCGGTGGAAGACTTACAAGACCTACCTTACACCAGAAAACTGGACGTCATTCACTGAGACCCACAATCTACTCACTGACAACATCCACAATGCGATAGTTTCGTTTGAACAAAGCTGGTTTCAAAATGCAAGAGCAACTAGAAGCTCCTGAATTCTTATCTCCAAAGCAAGAGCAAAAATAAACCTTGTATCCACATTAAGCAAGACAATGGACCTATTGTCACCAATCCTCAAGATGTCGCCAACGAACTACAGTACCTTCCTAAACTACCAAACAGAGTGAACAGAACGCACCACTGTTAGAGGCAGTTTGGCTCCAAACTTGACGTCGCGCGTGCGCAGTGATGTTGCGTCAGTCGTTTAGTATCTTCCGAAACTGCGATCACAGCTCAGCAAAATCAACAAGCTCAACAGAGCACTCGTTACGTCATACGTTTAACGTGACCAGACATGGCTAATTGATTGGACCAGGCTAGGCTAATGGTTGCAACCAGGCGTGAGCAATGCCAAATTGCAAACCATGTCGGGGAGGTGGTTTCGAGTGGTTGCCAGTGGTGGAGCGTTCGTGCATGCGCGAGGTACGGAAACAGATTCATCGCTGACGTTAGTTGACGTAAGCAAGCTGCATCAACACGGATATACTAGCGAATGAGCTGAACTGTCACCAACAGTGGTGCGTTTGGTTCGTTCTGTTCGGTGCTTTAGGAAGGTTCTGCTAAAGCAATACTCCAGTTCCGTTTTCAATAATGCTGGCCTTACACAATTGCCTGATGTGCTCGTGCAAACTAATGCTCTCTCCGCTATCAACTTCAGTGAATGCACTCTGCCGCCTGTTGCAGGAATGCGACCTCTTTAAATCCTCTCGTTCAAATAAGATTCACTGTGCCATGCTTAAAGCTTTTGCTTAAAGTTTGCTCTGCCACTATTGCTACACCGCTTGCCATTGTTTTCCAGAAGTCTCTTGATGAAACGATCGTTCCCGATGACTGGAAAAAAGCCAACATTAACCCCATCTTCAAGGCCGGAGACCGCCAAAGCTAAAAAAATTATCGTCCCATCAACTTGACATCTCAAGTGGCTAAGCTCCATGAGAAGCTAGTTAAAAGTCAACTCTACAAATACTCTGAAACTAACAGTATAATCAGTAGGAGGCAGCATGACTTCCTTGCAGGGTATTCTTCTCGAGTTCTTTGGCTACTTGTCAAACACTGTTGATAGCCATATCCCCTGCGACCTTATTCTCCTCAAAAGCCTTTGACACTGTTCCCCACAGCCTTCTTCTCAGAAAAATCGAGAACTACGGTATCACTGGCAACCTGCCACAGTGGCTTAGAAGTTTTCTTTCAGGCGGCAAACGAGTGGTTTACGAAGGACGTACCTCATACTGGCCCCTGTCCTTAGTGGTGTTCCGCAGGGAACAGTTTGGGGCCCCTGCTTTTCCTACTCATTATCAACGTTTTGACTGACCTTGCTAAATCTCAATGTAGTCTCTTTGTTGATGTTGACAAACTGTTCGAGCAAACTCTTCACGCTGAAGATTGCGTGACATCATCCAAGATGATCTTAACTAGATCAGTAACTGGGCCCTGAACAATGGCATGAAGTTCAATACTAGCAAGTGTGAAGTGCTTCATGTTGGTTCCAACAACCTCCATGCCACCTATTTCTTTGAACTGAGCAGCTCACTGAAGTCCTTGAGGCCAAATCCCTAGGTGTGATGTTTACCTCAAATCTTAAGGTCACCAGGCAATGTGCTATTGCTGCCGACACGCTAATATGCTGCTTGGCCACATCAAGAAGCATTTAATTTTCTTCAGCACCACCTCCCTTAAAACACTCTACACTTCATACATCAGGATACACCTTGAATACAGCATCCAGGAATGGAGCATTCAACTTATCCAGCAGCTCCTTGAGCACATTCAGAGGCGTGCTACCACGCTTGTTCCATGACTGCGTACACCTTCATACGACGCTAGGCTCCAGGAGCTTGACCTTATGAGCCTTTACGACCTACAAAATTCTGAGTAGGATTGATCGCACCAAGGCTAAAGGGTACTTCACCTTGGCCCCCTCTGTTGGCACTCGTGGACACCGCCTCAAGTTACAATGCACACGTGTGAACACCAATGTCGGAAAGCACTTCTTTTCATATCATGTGATTGACCACTGGAACCGGCTTCCTTATAATGTGGTTGAAGCCAGACCTGTTAATGGCTGGAAGGCAGCCTATGACAAAACACTTTCTGCCAAGCAGTCAACTGTCTCTGCTCATCCAACCATACAAGCTCGGCTTTGGTCGAATTGGTGAGAGGTTTTGTATTTGGAAAGTGGGAAGAGGATGGCCTCATAGGCCAGCTTTTGATATTCGTGGATGAACTGGGGTGATGGATGGAGAAAGGGAGGGATTGGACTTGCCCCTGGGGGTATACTCAGTCTGGGGGGCAGAGTTGAAGGCAGCCTTTAGTGGGGAAAAGTCAGAGTACGTTGCTGTTTGGGAAGAGGGAAGATGGGAGAGGTCGAAGTAATGAGGGTACAGAGTATGATTACCAGGGGTGAGGCTGTGTGCGGAGAAGCATGTGCAAGCCGCGATGGATATATGCGGTGCCTGTTCAAGGGAAAAAAAACCTCATGTATAGAACAGAAATCTGTTGCGGATTCGTTTGTTTTTCACATTAATTAGCTTTTGAAAATCTATTTTGATTTAATTTTGTTGACACTAAATGAGCCAACGTCAGCAGTGGATCTAGAATTTGTTAGCCTAAGTAGACGCTGTAGCTATATTAATAGCTAGAATTAGTGACGTCATCCAAATACTTGTCATGATGTTAAAAAAAAAATCAATCTCCTTCACTACTTTGTGAAGAACAGATACAAAACTTTGTCAAACTCTGCACTTTTGTATTCCTTTGTATTAATGTAAGTTATGCCACAGAGTTACAAATATTGGATGTACCGTGGGGTTGTATCCAAACGATTTACATACAAAAATGTTTGTCGATAATCCTCATCAAGTACAGTTACAAAGTTTTATTCACTTACTACTATTTAATCTCTTGCTATAAAGAATGTGGCAACTAGACAATATTCTACTGCAATCCTATATGAATATCCAATGCTAAATTAGCCTTCCGTGCTTTGTTGCCAGAACTATAATTCGCCAGCACCTTCATTGGTTCATATAACTGAAGCTCTTGAGACTTACTCTGCAGTATCATCACCCCACCTCACTGAGCACTGTTGTAACACAATACCATACAACAAAATTACATACACAATGTTTGATTTGGGGAACCGTTGGGTCTGTTAACACCTGATCTGGTAGTAGTACCAAAACTAAACCAGTCATAATACTCCAGAAGATGTTTTAGTCAAGACCGTTCATCCGCTGAGTCATCCGTTGCATTAGTTGACGATATTACGCAGAAGCAGTCAATGGCTGCTGTTTCACAAACTTTTCAAAAATCGGGGGTTTCCCGAAAAGAGGTGGGTCCATCCTATTGCGTTTGTTTACGCCAGGTCTTTGAGGAATCCCCTCCGCCTTGTCCTTGCATTGGGGTGCTCCCTCTCACCCATTCTCACGTAGATGAACAGATGAGACAACCCCGTAGTACATGATTCGCTGTTTCCACTCACACGGACATAGTGAATAATTATGTTGTGACGAAACGGGTCGAGCCTCCAGCTCAATGTCTGTCGAGTGTTGCTTTGTTGTTTACATCCCTGCAATATCTTCCTGCTGCTGCTGAGAATCTTTTAAATAAAAATCTTAATTTTCCAACATTTACAGCAGCGTTGATTTTGCCCATTTTAGTGTCGTATGCAGTAGGTGGTTGCTGAATTAATTTTCAACATGCAAAACAGCCCTGAAACCCGTGGTAGTAGGTAGACTCTTTGCAATGCCCTTGACAACAGAACTCAAAATGTCTTCTTTGCGATGAAGACTCCAACTTTAAAATACAAGTGAACGTGTCCCTAATTATAATACTTCTTATGATGTTGATAATTCTTGATGATTGCTTCCCTTGTCTGCCTGTACATCTCTTGACATTGCTCTGCGGCGTGTGGTTGAGTCCGCTCTGTCGACTCTTTGTACCAGATGTTTACCTGCTTCAGAGATTCAATCTCAGCTGTCCACAGTTTAAAGAGTTCTCCCTAAACTGTGGACAGTTGAGATCGAATCTTTGAGAGGTTAAACATCCGGGACAAGCAGTGAACATATTTAACATTCAGTACGTTCCTAAAGCACCGAACAGAAAGAATCACTCTTGGTGACAGTTCAGCTCATTCCCTACTAAAGCCGTGTTGATGTGGCTTGCCTACGTCAACCATCGTCAGCAATGAATCTGTTTACGTACTGTACCTAGCGCATGCAAGGTGGCGTTCAAAAGCTCATAATGAAATTCCCTGATTTTTCCAGGTTTACCAGATCAATACTCGCACTTTTCCCTGATTATTTTTTTGGTCGAAAGAAGGTCCAGTACAAGACTAAAAATTATTTTTCACATTTCACTCAAATCACAACACATTGCTTTGTTAAATCAAAAATTGCACTGCCGTAACTGGCATTGGTAAAGAGCAAGAAAATGCCACAATCTGAACCAAACTATGAACTTACTTAACATGTAATGTCCCACATTTCTTAGGCCTAAAGAGTTTTAGCTTTATTAGAAATGAGACAAAAAGGAAATGAAGTTTTAACAGAAATAAAGTGAAGGTTTTAGAAGTAAAAAAATAAATCTGAATTACGTATTCCTTATAGGGGAAATATCTTCCGGAAAATGTTCAAATTCCCTGATTTTTTCAGACTTGATAAATTCCCTGAATTTTTCCGGTTTTCCAGGTAGAATGCCACCCTGGCATGCCCAAAAGCTCCACCACTGGCAATCACCTCCCCGAGATGGTTCACAATTTTGCATTGTTCTCGCTCGGTTGCTTCCATTATCGTAGCCTGGTCCAGTCAACTAGCCACATGTGGTGACGTTAAAGGTATGACGTAACGAGTGCTCTGATGAGCTTGTTGATTTTGCTGAGCTGCGATTGCAATTTCGGAAGGTACTAAACGGCTGACGCAATGTTACTGCGCACGCGCGACGTTAAGTTTGGAGCCAAACTGTCTCTAACAGTGGTGCGTTAACGCTGTTCTCTCTGTTCGGTGGTTTAGGAAGGTACTGATTGCTAGCGAAAAACTGCTTAGCTCCCTGTTAACAGTTCGGATTGCATAAGTGATATCTTTGATTCTTGCACCTCAGTCCTTGTTCAGGTAGGCGTAGGTAGCGTCATCTTAATCATGTTGTTGGTAGCTTCAGTTAACTCACTGTGTGTGGTCTCCACGGCGACGTCTAGTCGGCATTAAGTCCATGCCACTCCAGGAAGTCTTGCCTCAAAAAACACTCCCTTTGTCCGTGAGCAACGGCACAGGAGTTCCCCAGAGCTGGAAAACTGAACGCAAATATTGTATACTTTGTGGAGACTTGGCTACTCTGAGTGGAAAAATCTCCAGCCAGATCGTGAATTTACAAGTCATGGTGAACAAACGGAAACGGAAACCTTGTGGTGTTTTGGGAACTGATCCAATCAATGCTGATACGAGCCCAAGGCTTGTTTCCTGGATCCACCACTTAACATTTCCCTGGCTGCTTCTTTGGTACTGCCTTTACAAAGTTGACATACCATTACATTAAGAAACTTTTCAACAGACCAATGCATCCCGTTCCATGTCCAATGTTCTTTCAGTGCCCGCAGCGTCTTTATCGTACCAAAATACAGAGTTTTACCCCTAAAAGTAGTTTTTTTTTATCCTAAAATATTTTCCTGGATTTTATGCTTTCCTAATAGGAAATGCTATCGTCCCAAACTACCTTAATTTATTAAGCTCAAGGCCTTCGCAGTGGTGCACCCTGGGGCCCATGGCAATGCTGGGCACTATTTCCTGCTCGTACCTCACAGTTTGTCTCGCACCCCTCACAGACCGTTCAACGCGGGAATAGGTTAGGGTGTATCCAGGTAAGTAGAATAAGTAAAAACTGTTTTTAGGAGTAAAACCCCGTTTTTACCGCTATCCAAATATACTTACCTCTATTTTATGCAGACTTAAGGTGCCTTTGATTGACCTATGTAACTCAGGTTGTGAAGAAACATGCCATTGCATGTACCAATTGCGTAGGTCATGCGAGATGTGGCGTCATAATTCCCTGATCTAGCTTAAATTTAGACGATTGCTTGTACATATGGCATTCAAATTAAGCTTCAGGCAGTCAACTAGACAACCTGACAAATCATGGACGCCGGGCTTGGTTCCGGAGGGCAACTGGGGGAACAGGGGGCTAACACTGCAAATGAAACGTCTATCCAATCAGAAACGAGATAGAAACAAGGGAAGGCCGTTATATTTATTAATTCGCTGTCAGGTGGACGAGTTTATGTTGCGCTCCGTGCAGGGTGGAAGAAGGTTCGGTGTTATAATTCTATAAATAAGCTTCAGTAAATAGTGATTAAATCTTCAACGTATCTTAACAGCAAGAACTTAAATAAACTCCTGCTTGCTGTTTAAAATAATACTGTCTTGTAGTTTATTGTTTTCACGTGAATGAAAGTCGATATGATGAATCGTTCTAGTGACGATTTTGGGTTTAAAATGATAGTAATTTGCGACGTGCAAAGCAACGCGTTACCTTTGCTTGATCCAACCACATTAATTTTCGAAGGCACCCTTTGTCACACCTAATGGTGGGTGTCGAACCATGCAAGACCTTAACTCTACCCCTAACTCCTACGGTATATAGCTCTCCGTCCACGATGCTACCATGGATCGGACTTGATGTGCCTGTGTGAAGAGTCCCAGATCCTCTTGGTTTGTTGCGTGTAATCACACCACCAATCACATCCTGCGGCCAATTGAAGGTCCTCCAGTATCTCGATAGATTTTCACTAAGAAGTGCTTCATCCGATCTGCATACACCACGGGGATTCAACCACCTCCTGTTGTGGAAAGCCCATGAGGTTGAAATGCCTTTAAGTTCAGGTGGTGTGATCCTGAAGTAATTCTCTTTGCAGTTGACGTTACATGATTCGTAGGCATTTTAGATTACTGTTTTGATACAGTAGCTAAACGTTGCAGCTGTTGTTTCAACAATGCTTCTTTTAAACGGAGGAATAAGTTGGTTGCACCCTTTACAAATTTAGTTGCTGTCGGCTGTTTTGAGGTAGAAACGTAATGCACGAACCAGAAAAAAAAAGCGTTGCGGCTTGTCACCAGTGACTGTGGACTGTGGAGAGAGCAGGAAGTGAAGATGGAACTTGAAGGTTCGTTCGGTCTAGTTTTAGCCCTGAACAATGGTCTTGGGGTTACGAAGGCGGACTATGAAGTCCTCACAGAAGAAAAAATAGACGGGATCAGTGAAAAAAGCAGCTGCAACATATGCTAGCAGGTAGGTTGGTCAGGAACACTTGTTTTCCTTTGAGAAGGTTGAGATTGCAGTTTAAAACAGGTTGTTCGATTTCAAATGATTTGATCAGAGTTGAGAAGTGAAAATCTCGGAAAAGTTCAGCGTTGTTGGCGGCCTTGAAGAAGAAGAGTCCAGTGCTGAGCGGTAGACATATATAGCAGACCCTTTTAAGCCTTCGTTGAAGAGGTCATTGAACAAAACTAGGAGTTCAGGCAAAGGGGGATTGATTGGATTGACTTTCCAGAAGTGACACCAACGAAATCATTTTAACCAGTGCCAGTCATAAATTCTATTGGTTTATTCTCTAACTGCTTTATGATTCTGGTGGCTTGCTCTTCAAGAATCCCCGACTCCATGAGGAGTCTGATGACAGTAACCACCCGTGACAGTTCACAGCGCTGGTGTTTAGGTGGAACTGGCTCCCCTTTCTTTGTGACAGTAGGTTTGGAGCTTCTGGCAGACTTTTTGGGATGGACAACTAGGAAGTTGCAGGGGCTGTGGGAACCACGGAAGTGATGGCCAGTTCGGAGCTATTAACAAGAGGCGGCCCGGGGTAGATTCTAGTTTCAGAAGGGCTTCAGCCAGCAGTTTGAACAGTGAGAATAGGTAGCCAAATAGGTTCGTTCAAGGGAATGACAGTGCGTCCACTACCCATGCTCGGTTGCCCGGGACTGCACTGATAACGGGGAAGTCGGGCATCGTGAAATAGGTCGATCGTCGGGGTTCCTCATGATGCAAACAGAAATTAGCAGATGGATGTCTTCCTAAGTGTAATTGGTGACGTAGGGATGAAGTCTGCAAGGACGTTTCGATTCTCTGGGATGTACAGAGATACATTTGTTTTCAGTTGAATGCCGAGTTTGAAGATATCGCGTGAAGTTTCTTGGATCTTGTTCCACATCTGAACTAGAACCACTTTCCTGGATACTAGGGACTGGAAATGTTGAGAACATTGAGAACATTGAGAACATTGAGAACAACTTTAGTTCGAGAATGTAGATATGGTCCGGGACTTCGTTTGGCCATAGGTCTAATGTGTTCCCCATCCGCCTAAAGAGGCGTCTGCTACAAGGTGAAGGTCTGGTTGGGGCTCGTGAAGTGGAACCGTTTGAGAGGATGTGTACAGGAGCACAAGGTTTCGTAGATTGGATGTTCGGTGTCTGAGATGCAGGTTCCTTCCTCAAGTGTCAATGTGGTAATGATAAAAGGGTCTGGGAGACAATACTGGCCATGGAGTCCAATTTCCCTAGGGGGGCAATTTAATTCCTTTAGTTCGAGTTAGCTTTTTTGAGGAAGGACTTGTATAAAATTGAAAGGTCTTCGATCCAGTCCACTGAAGGCATCACTGTTGCAGATAAGAGGTTGAACGAGACGCCTAGAAAGACACAGTCTTGGGCAGGGACTGGCCTTGATTTCTTGTAATTTATACCGAAGCCCAGTGAGCTGAACAGGTCTGACGTGCAATGCAGGTTGATAAGTAGGCTAGGGTCATGTTATTTCAGGAACCAGTCGTCTAAATAAGCGTTTGTGGGGGAATACGTTAGAGGAGGGTGGTGAAGATTCTTGGGGAAGCGTCGAGGCCGAAAAGGAGTGCTTGAAATTCATACTTTTGTGTCTGACATGAAGCGAAACAACGTACCAAGTGATTAAGTGGAAGTCTAGGTAGGCGTCGTCTAGGTCTATTGAAATTTTCGAATAGTTGGCGTTTATACAAATTGGACTCTAATGCTTCCATTTTGAAATAAGAATTTTCCATCACCTTCTTTTAGGGCTCCCAATTTCTTCGGGCGTAGGAAAAGTTGAACTGTAACAGCTCAGTTGTGCTGACACTTGCTTATTGCGATGGCTTCTTTAGAGAGCCACATGTGACGAGAACTCAAAGGAGGTTGGGTGATCAGCACTGGCTTTCTTGTGAAAGTTGGATGAAATCCATGGTTTATGATGGAGAATCACTAGCTTTGAAGCGATGTTTTGCCAAGCTGGAAGGAAGAAACGAAGGAACCTCTGACTGGAAGGGCATGGAATGATTTTGTCATTGGGAACAATTGAAAATTTACCTAAGTAACTCTGGTTGCGAAGAAATACGCTGTTCCATGTACTAATTGCGTAGGTCGTGCGAGATGTCGCGTCATTCCCTGATCTAGTTTAACTTTAAACGATTGCCTGTACATACGCATTCAAATTATACTTCAGACAGCAAACTAGACAAACCATGGTCACCGAGCTCGATTCCTAAGGGTAAGGGGGGGGGGGGGG
>JAHWFP010052288.1:141925-193440 GCA_023313725.1 Lithobius niger | reverse complement strand
AGAAAAACAACTTCCCGTTTCTCCAAGTCAAAAGGCGTTCAACGCTCGAAGTGCCTGAGGAAGGTGGGAGATCTGTCAAAAAGATAAAGACCACCGAAAATTCGCACCCTGATTTGTGACAATCGAGGGACAATTTTGGTAAATAGCGTACCATATTTAATTAATTTCTGTTACCAAGTAAAACAATGAGCCTTTCGGCCTATCGTGTACTCGAGCTTATTGTGGATATCGGAAACCGCAACCAAAAACTTTACCACCTAAACTGAAGTGCCGGAGAAGCTAGATAGGCCAGCAAGCATCTGGGGTCCATACAGGTCCTCGGTATGCATGCCTGACTATCCGGATAATTCTTTATTTACATCAATGGGGATAGTACAGCCATCCATGTGTAGATATAGATGGTAGGCCAGGTTGGAGACGATGTGCGAGTTAGGTTATAAACTACACAGTGGCTACTGCCAGTGCAATTCGTGCTGGCACGAAGCGGCCAATTTTAGCTGCTGCCAGTAGTACGCGGGAATGGGTCGGGTCTGCGCATGCACAACTAATATTCCCCGATTTAATGGTCAATCTGGGATGGAGGAACAAGCGTGTGTTAGGTGGCTTAGTGGTAAAGCGTCGACTTCTACGCCGTGGTCCCAGGTTCGAAACTTGACGTCGGTCCTTTTTTTTTTTTGCCGTATACTTTTAAACATTTTTATTTTCATGACGAATATTCAGCTTAATTTTTTATTTAGTTACAATTTTTTCGCTTGTTCTCACTGTCGTCTTTAACTAGGCTACCTTTTACTTTTAACACTTCTTTGTTTCATAAATGCTTGTATCATATGTTTTAGGATTACACGAATTCTCGATGTATATGATAATCGTGCGAAGCGCGCCCCCTCAGACGGTGTTTCATACTGTTTTCTGGTTGCATGGGGAGCTACGCAGCAAGATTTGATAATCAGTGGTGGAGCTAACTGGTGTTCACCATCTGCCAGTACACCACTAGTAAAGACCAAGAGATAGGGCATACTGCCAGTAGCGTTGGAACACCGGAAGAATAATGACTCCCGTCCGATTTTTTTTTTTTTTAATGGACTAAGAATTACTTGCTGAATAATGTTTTCCTCTTCCATTTCTGGGGCAAACGCACCGTTTGGCCGTGGTTTAGGTCCAAAGTTAGCATTACGGGAGGTAGGCTGTGATGCCATCTTGTTGCCGGCAGGCAGGCTCGAGGCAAAGGGCGCCGCGCAGGAAAGCATCAACTGGGCCAAAGTCCGTCAAGTGAAACGCCAAACCCCAACCAGTTCGTTACAAGTGAAACGCCAAACAGAAGCCGGTACCTATAACCTAACCTAATGACAATAACAACAAAACCAAACTAAACGACAATAACAACCCACTTATCTGAACTGTTTACGGGAAAAAGATGGCAGCTGGGAACATGGAACTCTTGTACGTCTGTCAGTGCTAGAGTACGGCTTTCATTAATTTCTGACGGCCAAACTAAGCCTTTGCCCCAAAAATGTTATGGGAAAATGTTGTTCAGCTGATCATTTTACATCATTCTAGCCCAACGAGAAGCTAATCGGAGAGGAGTCACTATTCTTCCGGTAAGCCGTAGCGTTTCCTACTCTCTTGCTGCCAGTACACCACTAGTAAAGACCAAGAGATAGGGCATACTGGCAGCAGCGTTTTCAACTCTTGCTGCCAATACACCACTAGTACAGGCCATTGATAGGGAGTACTGGTAGCAGCTTTTTTAAGTCTCTTGCTGCCAGCACATTTTGTACTGGCAGCAGCATCTACCTATAAACTAGCCTTGCACTACGAGAACTGAGCCGGATGTAAGAATTACGATCCTACGCTCGGACTACCCTACGATACAGCACTACGAGGAACCTCTGACACTGACAATGTGGGGTACAAAACGGATGCGGCGATTCTCTAGCACAACGAGGCACGGATCAGAGGAAACGGGATCTTTCCCGTAGCAGATTAATAGGTGGAGAATACAGCTCAACGACTGAACCGCAAGTATTGTGGTAAATGGATACATTTCTCGGCTACATTTATTTTCCCAATGTTGGAACCTTATGGCTATCATAAACGGATTTTCCCAAAGACATGCTTTTTTCTGATACAGTGATGCACATTACATAATATACTAAACTTAATCGTACAATTTTTTTTAACTGAATCAGCGTTATATTTTACCCAACAAAATGTAGTACCTTCCATTCGTCTCCTAAGGGGTCAGCTTCTACTTCAGCGCTCATTCGCTTGTCATAAAAATGCCGAAGCTTCCGCTCATCATCAACCTCAATCAGCTTCTGACACCCCGTAACGGGGTACGACACGTTTAGCTGTAAAGAACAAATAAATACAGTGAACAATACAAATAATCCGAAACTTACCCTACCCAAAAATCAGCTTGAAACACATTCAAGGTACCTATCTACTATCTATCCATCAATTATTGCCTGTCTGGCAAAACACATGTTTTGAACTCGAAAGACAAATTTTGATCCTATACATCCGGAGACTAGTCGATGTTAAAGATTCATATCTGCGGCTTATATTATAAACAAATACCCAAGTATCATATATTCAATAGCATTTTTAACTTAACGTTCGAATTAAATAAGAAAAGACGAAGAAAACTACAAACCTTCATAACTAAACTTTCTAGTCACCATCCACCATGAAAAAGGAAGTCTCGTTCGCAGCCGTATCTCGTGGTGCGCGAGACACCGACAAAGTACTTCCGGTTGTTAGAAAATTTCTATCGAGGTAACGAGCAGGGCAGCTGTCCTTTTCAAATTGTTTAAATTAAGAGTTGCTGAACATGTTTAGAAATGACAACGGTACGATCAGCAGGCCATGCTTACAGTCACTCGTTACTCGGCCTTTTTGGTTGCTGCTTATTATAACCAGGTTTTTTTAGGGGGAGAAGGGGCGAAGAAATGAGAAAACAAGTATGATGAGCGTAGCTCAAATTCACATGGTACGCTAAACTAGTAAAGCCTAATATAACTTTATTTTATCATATTTTTTTCAAAAATCGTGTATCTGATTTACAGAAATGTAGTTACTTCGCATAATAACTATAAAACGGTAACGATATCAAGTATTTTGGATTTAGTTATCGCTAAGTACGATGATCGTAAAAAAGCGCGCCAATAACATGGCACTTCCGGTAGTGTCGCCCTCGGATTCGCACCTGTGTAAATTCAGGTCCCGCCCACTCGAGCACTTGTCTGCGAGTCTCTGCCTGTTGGTTGGGGCTGAACCCTGACATTGAAGCCGACAGACTGAGAAATGCGCGTAGCAGCGTGAATGGCTAAACGTAGACGTCGGTCCAAATGTTTTCATCATCGTGGCTAACGACAGCCCCAAGATTATCGCGTTTGTCTGCCGTAAAAGACACCATGGTATAAGTACCAAAAGGTAAAAAAAAATGTGGGTGGGTCGGGTAAAAAAAAAATACAAAGCACCTCGGTTTATTCCGCGAACTGACACCCAGACAAGCAGTTTATTGCGCTAGACAGGAATGGGATTAATTAAAGGCGCACTCTTCCCTCTGCGATCTTCCCGGTAACCCTTTTAACACTTGGTCTAGTCGTGTTATGCGTAAGACCACAGAGATTTCGTATAACGATTTGTTTTTTTTTCTCTCGTAATGTTTACATTAGGGATTTGATTAGAGTACTGTTGTCTATTAAATCAGTGCATGACGAGTTAGATTGTAGTACGATTCCATACCTTGTGTTGATGTTGAGCGGGAACGCGGATATTTTTATTTGTTTTTAATGGCGATGTTGTTATTTTTGTGCAGACAGGCGAGTGTTGTGGTGGGCGGACAATGGACCATAACTTATCTTCATCATTACCAAGAGACATCAAATCCGCAGTTTCACCATCATCACCGTATTCGCCCCATCAGGATGATTCCACTCACAGTCCAGTATGTTTTGTATAGCGTAGTCTATCCAGGCTGAATTGGTGACACATTGATTTGATGATTTCACAATGTCCTGTATTGTTGGTGATTGTCACAATGAATCGCGCATTATTGATCGATTGTTTATGAAAGTGGCCGGTGATTTCTATGCAAGTTTTTTAAGTTTCGTTATAATTGTCACGTCGCAGACAGTCAATATGGAATGAATGAAAAAAGTTTTAACTAGCAGTTGGTGGGTAAATGGATTTAATAGAAAGTTCCAGAGATTTTTTTTCTGTTAAGGATTTTAGTTAGTAAATTTAATTACATCCATTAGGAACCACTACCGCAGCGGCTCCAAGCTCGTCCACCATCGATCTGTATATGTGGAAGGTTGTACTATCACCTTTGGTGTAAAAGTTAAATCAAGGTCGCCGTTCACGGAAATGATGTCAGTTTTTTTTCCAATTTACGAGCCTCGCTCGCTGCGGCTAACTACATAACATCAGAAAACGCAACCAAAAACTTAGCCAGAAAACTTCATGCGCCGGAGTCTAGATAGGCTGGCCATCTTGCTTGGAGCTTCTGCGGTAGTGGACCCCATTCATTATGACGACCAACTCATTGGATTAGGCCTGAAAAAAAAATTCGGTTGGCATACCCAACTACACCTACTTTGGCCTTCCTGCCCTAATCTTTATCCCCCTTTGTGATACTACTTTCAGGTGAAGCATTATCTTACATATCAACGGTCCCCTAATTTCAGTTTTAGCCACCTAGGCTACTAAGATAGCAAAACGTTGTTACCATGTGGACATAATGGAACAGAATCTAAATTTAAAAATAAAAGCTGCGTGAAACTGGTTTGTCTTTAAATAAACAGTTCCTTCCAAAACCACCACACAATGTGCAAAAAAAAGTCTGCTGCTGCAAACAGTTTGGTACGCTCCTGGTATTACCAAAACACGTTACACTAGATATAGCTATAATAGAGCATTCCAAAGGCAAATCGAGAGTTTAAAGAGTCCAACAAACTACTTTAATCCTTGCTTGTAGACATTTGTTACGTAACATATTCCTATATGTCAACTTAAGCTATATTTTTCACCTTTCGTTTAAAACATGTCTGTTCATCGGAAGTGACATCATTTTGAACACGACTGAGGGATTGTGGGCGCTAACTAATCACAGCAGCTCACAGAGAATGTAATTTTTACGGAATTCTGAGCTCAGAATTCGACTGATTCTGGATGGATTATCAACTGACTGGATGGAGCCATCAGTCACATTGAAAGGTGATGTCGTTTCCCTCATCATGCACTTTTGGAACTTTTGTTGAGGTTTCTGTGCAGTGAAGGTACCAAACTGTATTCAGAAGCATGTGTATGGTTCGTACACAGGTTGGTCGTTTGGAAGAACCTGAAAGATAACTTGTAGGTCATTTTTACTGTTGGAAAATAAAATGGTAAAAAAAATGCTCCTACCGACTGTAGTTTTATTTCAATGTTACGACAACCAAGCTTTTAATTTTTTCCTTAAGCCTAAATCCAGTGAACTAGCCTACTTTTGTACAGGATTTAGTTGGGGACGATCGCCCAAAAAAAATTAAAGGCCCTCAGTGTAGCAATGTTGTGTGTTGCCTAATCCTTCTTTGTGGAAACCATCACTGGACTGAAGACTCGACACTGAATCCTTTTAACTTTAATGGGTTTAAAAGAAATTTGCTGTCGCTTCACACATCAATTCAGAGGATAGATCTTTTCATTTGTGAGTTTTGCATTTTTTAATGTTTTTCTGTTTTTAACATGGAGGTCGTTTTCTGTACGATGCTATGACTATTTTCATAAAGAAAGCCTTTCCAATTTTATTTGCCTGACGATAGTTGTTTTTGCGTATTGTAACAAAAAAGACTTCAGAATCGGAACTTTCTGCAACTCTCTGGACAATTGTCAGAAAAAAATTGTCTACAGCTAATCTGTTTTTATCGTATGGTTATCCATTTATGTGTTGGTTTTTATTGAATAACTTTTCAGCGCTTTATCCTATTGATCTGGCTACTCCACCAACTGAAAGGTCTCGTCACGACGATTAAAATGGTCTATTGGAACTTCAAACTCAGTCAAAAATTGACAAAACTGCAAAAATTTGACCACGGCGGCCTTCAACTGTCCGCGACATATCGTCGCGCAGATTCTGCTACTGGGTAAAAGACCAAACTCCCTTTGATTGATTTATGAACTTAATCCACAAATAAAGCAGCGTCTTCGTGGAAACTTACAAATGAAGTAATGGGCTCCAAAGTTACCGTGGTTGCAGGTAGACCACCAGTAAAGAATGAGAACCACCTTGGGTCTGCTTTGCACTGCTCATCACTAAAAAGCTAATTTCTGCTACACACCAGTAAGAAGGTCAAAGAAAATTATTTTTTAATGTACAGTAGTATCCTAAAATAAAAAATCGAAAGACGGTAATTTATCTACAAAAATAAATACTACTGTTTCACTGAAAACCTGACATGTATGCACAGTATACCGTTCAGCTGCAGCGCTGCATTTTTATGAGTCAGCTGAACAGCTGCCGAATATTTTCTGGCCGCGGCCTGGCCTAGCCGCTGAAAAAAATATCACTAAAGCCGCAAATTTGTAAGCTGTAATACATTAAAACAACACTAAACAATCATAAAATTACTTGTAACTGGTCTTAAAATAGCGAACTGCTCGACTGTCTTATGTTTCAAAGTTTTTAAAACCAGTTCTCTTGCCAGCAACTTATGAGCGCCATGTATTTGTACGGTCATTAGCATGTATAGTTATTTTCGGTTTCTTTGTAAGGTTCAAGTAATAATGTCAGGACCCATGCATGTGATGTGGTTTGGATTTTATTTAAATGCTAAAATTTTGGGTTACATTTTTTCCCCATCACTGATTTCTTCACGTTCTCTCCCGCCTTTTAAGGACGTAAGTGGGTATTTAACTGATAGTTTTGACAAGGCAGAAGCCCTTGGAAAGATTTTTTCTTTGAATACTATCGTTGACGACCACAACCATTGTTTGCCACTGCCCCAAAATTCTGAAGGCCATGAAAAGTGTTCCTGTATCACGTTTTCACAGTTAAATGTACAATCGGCTCTGAATAAGCTTAAATCGAGTTTTTCATCTGGTCCCGATGGACTGTCTGCTGCCCTCTTAAAACACGTTTCACAAGAAATTTGTTACCCACTCTCAAAAATATTTGAATTGTCATTTAAACAGGGAAAGCTCCCTGAGATTTGGAGTAGGGCAATAGTGGTGCCTGTTTACAAGAAGGGGTCACCATCAGACCCACATAATTACAGACCCATATCCCTAACATGTGTGGCGTGTAAGGTAATGGAATCGATTATTAGAGACTCAGTGCTGACTTACCTGGAAAAATTCTCCATTATTCGACCTGACCAGTTCGGATTTCTTCCAGGAAGATCTGCAACCCACCAACTACTTTTGGTGCTGGATCGCTGGACGGCTGAGCTTGATATTGGTATTCCATGCAACACTGTATACTTTGATTTTAAGAAGGCTTTTGAGTCTGTGGTAATTCGAAAGCTTCTTCTAAAGATGAGTAGCTGTGGAATTAGTGGTCACCTTTGGGAGTGGATGGCTGCTTTTCTTAACACCGCACACAGCAGGTGATTGTCGGCCACACACTGTCTTCAAGTACAGCGGTTTCTAGTAAGGTGCCCCAGGGATCTGTGTTGGGTCCCTTGCTCTTCGTTATCTATCTAAACGACTTATGTCTTGGAAATCCATCTACCTTCGGCTTTAAGTTTGCGGACGACATAAAAATTGGGGCTGAAAATTGCTCTTCGGGGATCTCTAGGGAACTCGAGGATCACTCGTCAGACGTTGCCCTTTGGTCAGAAACCTGGCAATTACCTCTGTCCATCCTGAAGTGTATTTCCTTCCATGTCGGATAACATGGATAGTAACTACTCTCTGGGCGGAAATTTTCTTCCGTCGGTATGTGAAATTAGGGACCTAGGGATTTGGTTTTCAAAAGACCTTAAGTCATCTTTGCACTGCCAGAAAATTAGTGCTTTGGCGTTTCGTCGCTTGGCAGTCGTAAATCGCTGTTTTACATCTGGAAACTCAACTATCAAGACTTGGGCGTTCACAGTGTGTGTGCGCCCACTACTTGAATATGCAACACCAGTTTGGTCGCCTTATCTCGTTAAAGATATTGATCTTATTGAATCAGTCCAGAGAAGGTTTACAAAGGGCCTTCCTGGACTGCGCGAAGTAAATCGTATTAAGCGACTATCCACTACGGGTTTGGAGCTGCTTGAACTCCGCCGACTCAGATTCGATCTCATATTGACATACAAGATTTTGCATGGTCTAATTCCTGTTGATCTACCGTTTTTCGATCCTGCACCTCGTATTTATAGTACCAGGGGGCACCCGTGGACGCTTGCTTATCAGGGGTCTCATCTGGAATGTAGAAAAAATTTTTTTGCTTTGCGAGTTATCCCTGCTTGGAATGCCCTTAGCTCCGAAACCGTGTGTATGACCACGGTCAATGGCTTTAAAAGGATGCTGTTGACGCAGAATCTTTCATCGTTCTTGAAGCGACCAACTTAATGGTTAACCCTCCCTCCCCTGTTGGCACGGTATCAGCGGTTCACAACCCTTCCGTTCGCCATCTGCATAATATGTGGTAAATTCTATTATTAATATTTATATTATTCTCCTTTCTTTTTCATTTGCGAATCACCTAGAAATGCATAATGTCCCCCCCCCCCCAGAAAAAAATAGTAATTTCCTCACGTTTAGTCATTTTTTCATGTGCAGAGCGTTTCATCTTTTACAGCCTTTGCTTCATTTCAGTCGATTTAGCTGAAAATTAGCCGTCACCTGGCCGAATTTATAGTTGGCTGGTGGTGGACAGAAAATTGGTGGCTAGCCGAAATTTCTATTTGGAAATAGCAAAATAATGTGCCTGAGGGGCATAGTACGCAGCTGATTATAGCAAGCCAACTACATGTTCATGAGAACAGAAGAAGTACAAATTTGTTTTTCGAAGCTTTGGGGAATACAGGAACCAGTGAACAACAAGGCGTTATTCATTACGGCTAATAGTGAGTGGACAAATATAGTTCAATGGGGCAGAAAACGAGATGCACTTGGATAGGATGCTAAACTTAAAATTTTAGTAATTTTCTTGGCAGGGTTGGCACACTAGCTGGAAAAGACTAATTTAGTTATGCCTTTTTCCAGGTTTGAAAAGTTTGTAATTTTCTATTTTAGGCTGGAAATAATATTCTGAGCTTCTACCTAAAAAAAAAAATTACCTAGAATTGACTTGAAAAGAGTGTATTCATGTAAACTTTGTCGGTCTACAATCCGCCAAAGGGGGGAAAAAATGGCTTAGATCCAACGCCAATTTTCCCTTACATATTTGACAACATTTCCTCCTCTTCCTTGATTTATACTATTTGTTATTAAAAAAAAATGAAAACAATAAATTTAGCGTCAAACTTAACACAATACCACCTACCCCAAAATTTTTATGCTCCACACAGTTCAGCAAACCAAAAATATTCTCCCTTGAATTTTCGGTGAAAACAGGCCGTTCACCTTCTTCAGAACTAAACTTCAAAAACGAACGTTACATGGTTGTGGCCATGATCAAGCAGACGACGTGCGAGACGACGCGACGCGACGCGACGCGACGTGCAGACGACGTTGATCATGGCCACAACCATGTAACGTTCGTTTTTGAAGTTTAGTGCCTCGTTGTGTTCTGAAGAAGGTGAACGGCCTGTTTTCACCGAAAATTCAAGGGAGAATATTTTTGGTTTGCTGAACTGTGTGGAGCATAAAAATTTTGGGGTAGGTGGTATTGTGTTAATCTTGCTGCTTCTACGTGATGTTGACATTAAGCCACTGTACACGGCGGTTGCCGATCTTTCGATTAGCATCAAACGTATTGCAAAGCCCGAATGCATGGAAAAATGGAATTTCTGAGCCTGGAAGTAACGACGTACGAACCCTACCTAGGGTGCAAGACAAAGCAGCAAGAAAAGAAGTTAAACTTGCAAAATTGTGCTTCTGTTTACAGCTACCTAAAAGAACAGAAAATGTCCCCAAAGTTGAGAAATTTACATTTTTTTTTTACAAAATCTTGCAAAGCAAGTTATTTTTGAGGTCTTACAAAATAATGCTTCTGAGACCTCAAAAACAAATTGCTTTGCAAGGCTCTGATAAAAAGTTGTGAATTTTTTTTCCTGACAAACAATGCATGCAAGAAATGTAGTTTGTTTTAAATGTGTAAAATAAGACGAATCATTTCTTTGTTCAGGCTTTTATTTTGCAACAAATCAATGGAGAGCACAAAAAGCAGATTCCACCAATTACTCATAGTCCCATGGTCACGAGTACCCCTAACAATGATACCACCATGCCTTTGCACAATACTCAAGGAGGAGGTAAGACAATGTGTTAACAACATTAATAAAGTTATGTGTAGTAACTAAGGCTGTACCGAATATGAAATTTTTAGCCGAACCGAACAAATGTGTACCAAATCAACAATCTTTAAAATAAAATTCACAGTTCACAAAGATTCATATTCAAGTTTCTTAACAAATGCAGAGTATGGACTTGTAAGTGCACATATTTTAAGTATTTGGGCATGGGATCCCACAGTTGAAATTTGCATTCGACAGATTAATACCTTATGAAGGCATATGGCCTGGTATGGAAGGAGGTGTGTTGTACACCATAACCAAGCAACGAAAGCGTTAAAAACCCTTAATTTCAATAATTATTTGAAGTTGAAAAAAATTACACCATTGATAAGAAAAATGCAATGAAATTTTGCATATCTCTTTCAGTACAGGTATCGACAAAAATTTTAAACTGCTTCGCTGAAGTTGGTATCGTGCAGCTGTAGTGTTTTGTTTTTACTAAGCTTGTGTATATTATTTACATGAAGTTATTTAACGTGCAGCGTTTCCAAACTGAGGAATCTATAGAAATTCTTTTAAATGAGCTTTAAGTTGATTGCAAACCCTAATACATTGTTACATTGTTCACAGGCAAATCAACTACTGCTGGTTACCAACAGCAGTCTGGCAGTAGCCATGGGAATGAAAGCAGATTGGACCCAAATGTAGGCAGGCGAGATGGTAGCAGCGGTGGTGGAGAAGGTGGCAGTGGAGGTGACGGGAACCGTGGGCAAGGCGGACAAGCAGAGCAAGAAGAGGAAGATGACACGAGTCATGAACAAAGTGGAGAGACAACCACCAGCACCAGCAGTGGAAGCCAAGTTGCTAGGTGCTTGCATTTGACATTTTGTTTTTGTTGTAACAAAGACTGTAATGTTTAAATCTTCAAAATGAGGGGGGGGGGAGCTTCCTGCGCTTTTATTTCTGTTATGGTAAACTGCGCTCAGTGACACTGCAGGGGCACTGAAATTTTACCCTCCTTAGATTGTATGAGAAGCTACCCTCAGCAATGTCGGTCCCCACTCGCCAAATGGCGGGGGAAATTCAGCAGTTGGCGACTTGAATTTTAGCCCTGCTGGCCATAACGACAACTGATTAACAAACCCTGATGCTGAAATTGTTATGTCTCGGGAATCTTACTACCTAGTACAAGCGGTTTGTCTTTGTATGCAGAATTACAGTGGCTATCCAACCAAACATTTATTTGTTACAAGCCTGGTTACCTAATTGGAGAGTTAGATTATTGAAAACAATGTTTAAATATTAAGTAGCAACAGACATACTAAAACTATTTCTACATGGTTGCTGCATTTTAATATCTACTGGCCAAATGGCGAGTCACACAATTCACATTCATGAAAGTTGATAAAAAGATACTATACCAAAATTACAAGTCTTTCAGTGAAAATCATGAACGTATGAAAACAAAATTGTAGCATATGTTCAGTTTAGCTGGCTGAGTACCATACTGTGCTGAACGTTGCAACCTACAATATTAATAAAATAATTTAAAGTTAGACATTTTGTCTTGTGTTTAGGAGTGATACGGGTGAGGTGCTGTCACGTATTGTGCAAAACTGGAAGAGCGTTGATTAGTCTGCCTTTTTTAGTAAAGTTTAGCTGTTACATCTTTCTTAATGGACGTTGGACACACACATTAGAAGGCTTTAGGTTAAGTAAAAAAAAAAAAATGAAGGATAAGAAATTCTTTGGCTTTTTGCATTTTATTTTAAAGTCTTTAAGTATTGATAACTATTACCCAGGAGCCTATAGAAAACCACTAGGAGCGTGTCTCAGTAACTTCCACTACACTGTTAAGTCAGGAGCGGCTGTAGTGGTGTACACATTTATTACCAGAGGTCGCCACCTGCACGAGATGATTAGAGGTGTGCGTCACATTCTCAAGGCTAATTTTCGGTCCTTTGTCCTTTTCGGCTCCTGGGTAATAGTTATCAATACTTAGACTTTAAAATAAAATGCAAAAAGCCAAAGAATTTCTTAGCCTTCATTATTTTTGTACTTGACCTAAAGCCTTCCTAATGTGTGTGTCCAACGTCCATTAAGAAAGATTTAACAGCTAAACTTTACTAAAAAAGCAGACCAATAAGGGTTTAACATGGAAACAATACCAAGGTAATAATAAATAAAACTAAACAAACAGACAATTAGTTGTTCGTAAGTTGCTCTAGCCAACAATAAAATAGAGCGTTGCTATCGTAGCACACGTCTGCTTCATAGCTCGTGTGCTTCTGTGCTAAGTTTCAGTTTCGATTTTAGACAACTTGGCGCAGACGCAGTATTGTTACTCCTTCTGGCGTTAGCACTTCGTACTAAATTAAGCATTCCCAACATAGACCAGCCACACATGCTCCTAGTTGTTTTCTATAGGCTCCTGCTATTACAGTTAACGTACAGGATTGCCTCGCAAATAATCCACAATCGAAGATAAGCCAAACCAACATAAAAGACCTTACCAAAAAATTCATGAACTGTAAAGATGTAAATAATGTTGATATTAAATGATCAACAGACAAGTACTTTACATTGTAACTAAGCTTTAATCCTGTTGACATTAGCAATTGAACAGTAATTTTTCTTATCCTTTTGGATTCCATATTTGTTTAAAAATGAAAGTTGAATGTTTTTAAAATAACTTCAGAATGGTTGTAGCTAGTGACTGGTGGTTATCACCGTTGTAAAGCTGACAAAAAACTGTTAAAATAGTGTGTTTGAGTGTCAAAATCGGTCAATATTTAGCGAAATGATTGCCGTGTTGGGAAAAAATAATTTAGCTTTGATACTTCAAGCTATTGCCTGATGGAGACAGTTGGGCCTATTTCATTCTCTGTCTGCCTGGCTACAGCTAAATCCTGGGTTTTGCGATTATGTGCCTTGGAGGTAGTGCACTACAAATTTGATTTTTATTTAATTTTCAAATGTGTTGCATCACAACATTCCATGTTCCTTTATCTTTCCGTGGATACCAAATATTAGAAGACGGTTGCAACCTGGGCTAAAAAAAAATTACAAGTAGTCAATAGTGTGAAAATAAAAAAAATGTGCACAAAATAATTTCAGTCATTTTCTGCAGCACAGCAAACGTGTACGCTATTATGGGTTAATTACTAATTCACATTTTAATAACAAAAATAATCGTTGGCTTTAATGGTGGCCATCGTGAGTCAGTGGTGGCGAAGCTCTGCCTAGTTGCCTGACAATGCTGACTACGTCGATGCCTGGAAAGGGTCCCTGGCAAATTTCTTTGCATCTCTGCTGATTAGAGTAGTGTTAAAAGCGTACCAGGCTACTTTAACGGCTATCGGATCTATTCTAGAAAATATTTCAGTCCACCTACGGTTATCGGAGGGTTCCTGGCTCAAATCCCCGTGTTGCTCCTCCCTTTCTCCTTTAAACGTCTAGAAATGTCCAAAATTGAGCTTGTTTAGCTACACATGCAGTATATCGGATGACGTCAGGCTCCAAAAAACTTTAAAAAAATACACACCTGTTTGTTCTGTGCATTGTATTGATCGATTATTTGTCGCTGGGATCAACTTCTGTTCCAGGGGCACCCAGTTGATAAGGTTCTTCAGAATGGTGTTCAGCAGTGACGCTTTTCAAGACTGAAACTTATACTGCAGGTTGTGCACCAGTCATTCAATCTACCCCATATGCGAAAAAATTTCTTTATTACGTTTATTTACACATTAGTAAAGCCGCATTGATACGTGTACTATTTACCGTTCCAGTTTTTAAAATTTAGCCGATATCAGTACCTTACAGACATCCAAAATGTAATCCTTATTATACGGGTGTAACTTTCTTCATAAGATTAATACTTGTTGAAATTAACTTTATTTCAAGTAGTTACCAACAGTTTAAAAAATATCATAGATACTCCGTGATTTCCTGAGAAAAACGCCGCAAAGTGCATGCCGTAATCTCGAACGGCTCCCGGGTTATCGTTATATCAGTGAAAGTTGCCATCACTGATCCAGTATCTGTATCGCCTTACACATTAGACCTATTTTTAATTGTGCAGGTTAATGGGTTATCTGAAAAATTATGCCATGTGAATAGACACACATACTTTAGTGAAAAAGTGTTAAGTTTTGTGGCATTTTTCCTTATGCAGAGTTTCTTTAAGTGGTGGGAAAGCCAGCCAAGTACAATAAAATCTTGTTAACTCAAACTGAGTTTGTCATTTGGTTGGCCCCATACTGTTATCCCCGATATCTCAAACAAACATCAGTTAACTCCAGGTGATAAACTAACATTACATTTCTCATAGTACAGTTACGTTTACTTGTGACTCTCTAACGATGCAATGAATTTTGTTACGTGGCAAAGGATCTTAATTTTAATTGCAAATTAGAGTTTCAGCTATTTGATGGACTCAATTCTTTCAGTTCTATGCCCAGTTTGGTACCTGCTGCTTCGGGGTCAAGCTTACGTGCAAACCCAAATCCTCCAGTTGCACGTCGTCACAACGGCTCAAGCCATCATGAAGGTTGGATCTTACTGACGAGTGTTTCTCATAAATATGAACGATTGTCAACTTATACCTTTTGTATAATATTTTGGTTTCAGATCATCTAACATCACAAGAAGAAGAAAGCATTCAGAGGTTGGTAACTTGCAAAACAACCTTAGAGTAGGGCGATTAAACATGAGCTGCTATTTTTACGTAATGATATAACAAGATCAAAGTCAAAATAGTAGGGGAAAAAATCGCTTTGCAGATGTGATGTAAATAACCACGATTTGTATATTTCAATCACAATTGCAATTTAAAAATGCACATTACCCAAACCTCTGGGGTTGCTGTTTCATTACATCATTTTAAAGTTTTCTGTTTTTCCAATGGTCAAAACCCAAAGTTGGTAATTCTTTTCCTCCGGAAAGGAAACTGTGGAAAGTAAGGCCGTGAAAACAAGTCAGTTCTCAGGTCTGGCTAGTAACTTTTTTCAGCAAAATTAAAAAAAAAAGTGATCCATAAAGGTTTCCTTAAAAACCCTGCGATCCCACTTCGAAATAGGATTACGAGTGTTACGGCCTCACGGCTTAAAAAACTTTGTAAGAGGTTAGCTTTCGTGCACATATGTTATCCAATAAGCATTAGGTTGTAGTTGTAGTTTGAAATAGTTTAGAAATTTACTACCTAAGTGGACAGAAAAAAAAACCCAATTTCAGGTACTAGGTTACTTTATTTTCAATAGAAATAAAAAATAAAGCCTGGTCACTGGATGATTTCTGGGACACGTTAAAAATGCCTGAGAACCAAAACATTTTCTTGCCTTTGAAGACACCTTTAACTACCTATTATTGGCCCCCCCCCCCCCCAAAAAAAAATACTTATTTAGTTTTCGCTTGTTTTTAAACATTGATGTGGCACAGATTGTTGGCATGTTATTTATTTTTCTCATTTCTCATTCAGTGGGAATGACAGTGTTGGTGGCATCAGTGATGCAACCACAGCGGTTGTCAGTGACAGTGATCGTCGGTGGCAAGGGGTGCGTCCAATGTCGTATCCAAACCACCACTCCAACTCACCAGGTAATTAAGTTTAAAATACATCTAGACTTTCTGAGGGGGGGGGGGGGAGGTCAGGTGGCTCAACGGCTAGCATGACCATCTCATAAGCCAAAGGTTTTGGGTTCAGTACTGTCCTCGACCCACCCCTGTGCATTCTGGAAGAGAAGGACCCGGAATTGCACTCATGATCTTGTAGAGTTGCATGTACAAGAGTCTAGTTATTTCCAAGCACAATTATTCTCTCCATCCCAAAATAACCTGAGCACTTATAAAGGAAGTTAATACGACAATTTTGTTACCTTTACATTACATCACCAGTATACCTATTTGAACGCTACCTTGAAAATTGAAGTTGGGACTTCAATCGAAAGGTGATGAGTAACATTTGGAAGCTGGCTGCCACTTATTGTGATCTAGTTGACAACGTGTCAGTTGCAAACTAAATTTGCCGTTATCGGTTTTCTTGGTAATGTGGCCAAATCTTAACTGATTTTGATGTTTAATACCCCCATCTTTTATTAGTATTCTTGTGTAGTGGTGCTAATACCAAGTAAATATGTTGATTTGTTTTTGTATTATTAAGGAAGAGGCAAAAGTGTTATTAAAGAGTGGATGTTTATGCTTTGAATTAATTCAGTAGGCCTTCAAGTACGGTGCATGGAGGTAAATCTCGGCACCTAATCCCCAACCCAACGAAAAAAATAAGTGAATTAAAAAGGGTTTGCACTACAAATCTATTGTCGGATGTAGTTGAGGACTCATTTTCGCTCAATTTCGCACTATAGATACACAATGTACGTAGCAAATTTTTGTCTCCAGGCCTTCTAAAGTCTTTTTGCGAACTCTGTCTACAATCTTGTCCTCAGTTGTTTTTCCTGGTTTCTGTAAGATACCTAACAATGGAAAGAACTGAACAGTAGAAGTTTTACCAAGGAGAAAGCTCTGCTTTGATGCTTGTGTGGTGGTAATGATGTTCCAAATTTTAACGTCCCGCACTGCATGTAACTGCTGCATGTCCTTTGGTTGAAGTATGTGGATTTTTAATCCTCCCCAAGGTCCAGGATTTTAAGTAGTAAAGTAAGGGATGATCTGGAATAACAAAATTTGATTCTTTACCCTAGCAAACTGAATAAGAAATAAATTGAGCATTTGCCAGACGTTTTACAATAGAATATGCTCATATTTACTTTAATACCATTAATGCTGCTTCTAGGATTATTTTATGCATAAATCTACACCCGTACAATATTTCTATTGCTACGAAAATATACATTACCTGTAAATTTTGGCATTTTTATTCTCAAATGCTTTTTCCCTCTAGAGATTTAAACTAATCACCAGCCAGCTCGCTAACCCCGAAGTGCGCATGCACACTTCTCTCCATATAAGTTTAAAAGTGCACCTCGCCCTTTAATTTTATTACTTTTCCAAGGTCAGTTGTATTACGCATCACAGGACATCCCCGGACTTCCATTGTAGCGTATTTTTGCCCAATTATGTGTTCGCATGGTAACTTTCAAGTGCTGTTTCCTGCTCGCACTAACTTTCCATCTGAGCTGGACTTGTTAGTGTTAGTATAGCTTTCCAGTGGCGACAGCAGTTGGCACCCCTTGCTAAAATTTGTTAGAAAATTTTTCTGTCTGATCGTAGTTTGTCTTTCATTGTTGCATGAAGTATTCAAGGCAACAAAGTGCCAATTGATGCTTTCAATTTTGAAACAAATTCAAATGTGCTTACGAAGTCAGCATTTTAAGAATAAATAAGACATTTAATCATGTCAAGCGTTCAATTTTGCAGCCTTGCGCTCAATCCTCAAAATGTGAGACTTGCTGTAATTTTGTTTTCAACTGTAAGAGTTAATTGGAAACCCGAATCGTTTCATTTTGGAACTGGGTAACGGATTAAGCTTTTGCTGGCTGACAATGTTATTTTCTGCGCGCCCAAGCATCTTTGCACGGTAGTAATGATAGATCCTGTACACCAAAATTGTTGACATTGCAGTTGCATGCGTGTTTCTTGTGTGCCTCTACTGTTGCTTTGTTGACGATGATGAGCCATGCTGCCCGGTGTCAAATTTCTTGTCATCGTGAGTCAGCCACTGACGAACGAGAATAGCGTCTCTTTGACTGTCTGAGTGGTCTAGCCGAGTCACAGCCTTGACGCGAACTACAAGGCACATGCAAAACCAGGAGACATCGATCGAAATTAATTGTAAAGAGGGTTAACTCAAGAGTGTCGTAAATTTTTCTTTTCCAATCGTGTGGTGGGGCCTTGGAATAGCCTACCCGATGAGTTTATGAATGTACAGAATGCAGACCATTTTAGGAGCAAGCTCCGGAATTATAGTTTCGCAGGATTCTTACGTTGTTTTAAGTGGTGAGGTGTATAGCACATAGCCGAGTATTGTATTTTATTAAGTATAGGATTAGCATTGTTTTTTATATATAAAACTTCGACATATAGTAATTCACTATGCAACTTTACTGTCATCATGAAAAATGTATTTTTAACTTTGTAAGTAGAATATTTTAATTTGGGAAAGGTTTTAGTGGCAATTGCCCTTCCTCTGCCCGTTCGTTATGAACAAATTCATTATTATTATTATTATTATAATTATTATTATTATTATTATAAAATTTCCCGCAAAATTTTCCTACAGATTTTTCAAATTTCCACAGACTTTAACTATGTAGGCAAGCCATTTTTTAGTGAATTTCCTCAATTCTCTGAAATTTCCCGCGAACCTCGTTCTAGCATATTCTGCACACCTGGCACGTGGTATAGTTTGTACATACATATAAATTGTTACTGCAAAACTGGCTGATGCTGATGATGAGCTCTGCTGCTGTACCTTACCGTAATTATTATGTAGATACACTGAAAATAAAGGCAATAAGATAAAAGATAATTGTTTTTAGGTTTGCTGTCTCCCTTAACCCTTTGACTGCTGAATTAATTTTCTATCTCCACAAAAGTAGGGGTAACCTGGATGGGACTAGCAACTTGAAGGAGCTCTTTAACTTCAGGCACACGCCTCTACGGCCGTCTCTGGAGTCGGCTTGTTAAGGGAACCTAGTATTGTTGTCGTTTCTCCATTGTTGGCCATCTCGTGCATACTTTGGACTCTGTTTTTAGGACTCAAAGCTGTGCTTGTGTTGTTGGCGAGTATTCTCGTCGCCAGCACTTTGAGGGTTAAAGAGTGAAAGCAAAATTCTTTTTTATGCATTATAAAGTTAATGTGATTTATTAGGTTTTTACTAAATAACTTAAGAAGGACTTAAACTATAGCAATGAAATTAGCACCATTCAAAAGCTATTTGAAAAAACTGGTAAAGTGGTGTACTGGATGAAACGTTCCAGTACACCACTTTAGCAGTTTTTTTTAGAGCTTCTGTATCCCGGTGTATGTCCCTGTCCTTAGTAGACTGCTGTATCTTTCTAAATATTCTGTACAAATATTAGTTTGCAGATCACATAAGACTCCTAGATTTTTAGTTTAAAAACTAATAGTAAAAGAAAGATGATGCAATTTTTTCATCATTGCCAAGCCCAATTAACCTACTTTCAGATGAATGTTCTAGTCAATATTTGTTGTTTTTTCGATTCAAGTACAGTAATCACTTTTCTTTTTGTTGACTTCTTTTTCAGCAGTAACAAAGTCGAGTAGCAGTTCATTTAACAGTTCCGACCCTCCACAAGCAACCACCATGTCTGATGCGTTGGATGTTAGCAGCATTGTAACAGTTAGCACTCTTAGTTCTGTTATAAATACTTCCAGCAGCAGCTGTGACGAAAAAAACATACCCTTTAGGTAAGGAGTAAGGACAGTTATATTAAGCTGCGGAAGGTCTACTGAAATTCAGAAAATTTAATTTACACCTTGTCATTAATCAAATGGAGTGATCAGTCCGTTCCATTGCCACCTGGTACATTGCTCGCTTCTTGACTCGATGTCTAGCTGAAACGTTTCACAGATTTTTGTTAATATTCAAACGTTAATTATCTGTAAGTTTGGTAAATGCTAAATACTGTAAGGTTAAAATCCGATGTACAAAAAACTGTTAACGGTACATGTAGTAGCAGAAGTTCCGAACCATAATAAAGCAGGGACGTTTCTCCATGCCACTTGACTAGGAAATTCTTTTCTTACAAAAAACTAATCTGCCTAAGCCAGAAAAACCTTTGATTGCAGACACCTAGAAAGACTAGATACTCAAACCTCTTATTTGGGGGGAGCAAAGCAATTGCAATGGGATTTAAGAAAATTGGCTAGGAGTTCTGAAAGACTTGGGCAGTAATTTATTTATTTATTTTATTTCGTACAACAAAGCATAGTATAAGGGTAAGGAGGTGGCAGAAAATAAACGCAAAACAAAACCACAGAGTGTAAAGAATGTAGACTGTAATCCAACCAAAGTCGAAAAAATGAACCTCACTAAAAAAAAAGGGGGATGTTTACTTACCGAATAGAGGTGTACATTTTTAATTTTTCCAGTACCGTAAATCGTGTATTAAAAGCCCAGTTGAAGCTAAAGCCCACCCCTTAAAATGCTGTAAAATCAAAATCATGAAATATGGAGTTAAAGCCCACCCCTCCAATTGTCGTTTTTCTACGAAAAATTACCTAAACGTTATACGATGTGAATAAAGATAGTACTGCTTGCTATGTTTACTGGCTCCTTCTCCCACCCTTTAGTAATAGTGGACTCTTCCTTTAGCTCCTAGCACCTGCACAAGGCATCTCTCACCGAAGCCTCCTCCCTTCTTCACAGCAATTAAAAGGATGTAAAAATTGGTCTTTCAGACATCGTTCAAAAGCTTCGAATTTTCTGTAATAGATGTCCAGAAAGGTTAGAAAATTGATAATGCTTGATTGAAAGCCCACCCCCTATTTTTGCCAAATTAACTGCATAAGCCCATGGGCGTTTAATCCACGATTTACGGTAATAGCTGACCTATAGTTTGCGTTTCCTCACATAAGTCCTGAATTTAGTAGTCGGCCTATAACTTCACTCGAAACTTGGTAACATTTTTGACAAAGTATGTGTGGCTTGTTTTCAAATCTTGCTTGCGTGTAAACAAAATGAGCTGTGCAGTTCCAGTTCCATTACACTCATTATTTTGTGTAATTACTGTTCATTTGTTGATTGGTTTTCTCTGGCCATGCTTTGTTTCATTGCGGCTGTGGAATTCTCCATAGATATTTTCAATTAGTATTTGGAGTGTTGGGTACTACAGGTTTTCAATCTATTTTTTGTTTGTTTAGCTCGCTGAAGAAATGCGGGAACTCGTCCAGTGGATGCCACACAGAAATAAAACAATATGCCACTCACCAGTCCTTTCTTCCTTCCCCTCCGATGAGTCAATCTTTTCGAGAATCTGACCATTTTGATGTAGATTCAACAGGTAAAATCTACTACGATTCATTCGTAAATGCGGAAAGTTTACGGTCCGTGAACGTTGCTACTGGGATGGGAACACGTTTAAAAAGTTCCCCTTCTCTCTTAATTTTCTTTGGAAATATTTTCTCACAGAATGAAAGAGAACCTGTTAGTATTATCTGTAAGGCTCGGCCGATACCAACTTTAACCGATCCGATCCCGATACGGTCCGATGCTACATCACCGATGCATCACTTTCAGTGAAGTTAAAGTTTGTTCCATAATCAGAAACAAAATTTGAACAAAAATTCCGAATCTCAAAGCTCATGAGCAAGCATTTTGCAGTAAAGTGTGTTTTTTGGAACCTGTTTTTGGTTTTTGTTTAATAATTTGAGAACGACTGAAGCTATATCGTACTGAAATTAGCACCATTGGAAAGCTCTCGAAAAAAACGGTTAAAATGGTGTACTGAAACATCAAAAACGGACAATTGTTGGTGAAGGTATCGCAAAAACTGATATTTGACCAAAACAGTTAGGCGATACCGGTCTGTTACGAATCGGAATCGGTATCGTCCGAGCCTAAGTTATCTGTAACTGCGCATCCAGTACTGATTGGACCTTAATTCCAAAATCAACAAGTTCTCGTTCAAAGTGTTAACTAGCTTCAAGGAAGAGAAAGTTTACAGTAATTGCATACGGAGGTGTGAATCCAAAAAAATACTTTGATGGCGGAATTGGTCACTTCTTTTTTTTTTTTTTTTTTCTGTCCGTCCGTGTGTCCATCTGCATAAAACACGTTTAAAAACGGCTGAACCGCACTTCACAAAATTTGATATACTGAAACTTTACCAAAATTTAGGACTAATCCAGCTCCCTGTTCATAGATATCTGGTGAAAATTACGACTCGATTCAAGATCATCAACACACTGTGCATAGGTGGAACTTTCTAAATTATAATTGATTACCGACAGTTCCGTTGAGATAAAAATTTCAAAGACTAGGGCTGTGAGTGTGTAAGTGGAAATGATTTACACTAATTTAATTCAAGGTAATAGTTGTAAACTAATTGGATACAAATATGTAGTGTGAATTTGTGATGTTATTGTATAAAATTAGTCTTAAATACGTTGACTCTTTCTGTTGGTTTATATATGGTGAATAGCCCATTCTGTTGGAGGTCAGTGACATGTTAAAGCCAGACCCAAGGAATCGCAGAAGCGCCGAAGCAAATTTAAGAACTAGATGTAATAAGCACCTGGTTGTAGATTTCCATCTCATCTAAATAGATACTTTTGCAGTCGTAGATTTTGGAGTAAGTTAAACGATAGTTCATTCGTTTTTGGCAATAAAATGTTAGGTCGAGATGAGTGTTATAGACAATAACTTTTTCATTGTTTATGCTAGTCACTCACATTTTCAAAGGAAAAAGATATTTATCGGCACAATATCTTTGCAAATTTTGGACAGTCAGAATTTTCTGGGGTTGGAGGGGCTGAGCAGAAAGCGTGTAGCCTGATGAAGATGGTCAACTAGAGCCCCTCCAACCCCAGAATATCCTGATTGTCGAAAATTTGTGAAGATATTGTCCCGACGAATATCTTTTCCTTTTAAATCATGCGTGACTTGTGTAAACAATGAACTGGAATATTCAAAGTAGGCGGTGTAACATGTACAATAACTTTTGCATACATTCTTGAAATTATTATACTTGTAATGTACTTATTGATGTAAGCTGCGTTGTTACTGTATAGCGTTTGCTAGGCCCCTGCATCATGTGAACAGAGTGGTATCGTTAAACGACCTATTCCTTCCAATGCAGAAGCGTCTAGTTTTCAATGACTGTGGCTGCACACTAGAAAGGTGTAAAATACAGTGGCTTAGAGAAGCTGCGCAAAACTATCCTGCAGAAGCTCTTAGTGTCTAAAGTACTATAATGGCCTTTCCAATTGCACTACGGTACATACTTACAGTTTGGTACTGTAAGAATGCAGCTCTGAGAAACTTAGCAAAGTATCAGTAAGGCAATGCATTGTTTGGTTAATATCTTGCAAATTCTATGGCATTGAAAGTGTTTAAATACATTTCATAACATAAAGAAGTATACGCCTACATGTGTTATGTATGTGCTCGGATTTTCTATTATAGGCATTTCAGAAGAAGCCTTATCAAGTACGCCAGTGGAAAGCACAAACCCTACGCAGCTGTCACAACCTATGCTCGTGTTGGAAACGTTGGAGGATGATGACGATGGGTATGAATTATTGGTCAGTTAAGGCATCTTTCATATTTTGGTGCAACTTTAGTTTAATTTTTCTTGTATTTTAGAGATGTAATTCCACCATCTCCGGAAGCTTATCGTTCGGGCGTAATTCCAGACACTCATTCGGAAGAAGAGTCGACACAAGGTATGGAGTGAACCTATTGGTTGATTTAATTCTTTCTTCAGCTTAGTGTTTTTATACATTGGAATAGTGTGCAGGATTCATACTCAGCCTCGAATTCTTTGAAAAACCTCAAATTTGAAAATATAAAAATTCAAGGCTTGAAAAACTTTGAAAATTGGGTTTTTTGTTGTCTGAGCCTTAAAATGGCCGTGATTTTTTTGAGTGGATTTTGTTTGGAATGGGGTTAATGCCATAACTGCAATATTAATTTAGATATAGAATCATAAAAATAGTTTGTCAGCTGAAGCCATTTCTTCTGAAAACTGCTTCACTCGGACTGGAGACAGAAAATTAAGAGAGGTGCCATGCAGTGCAAGCAGTTTTTGCCGGAAGGGGCTGCTGAGCAAGTGCTGTTCTACTTGCTGTCTGTTGCTGTATTCCTCTTCCTTCCTTGTCCATGTCGGTCGGAGGGGGGGGGGGGGGCACATAATATTTGTTTATGGCAGTTTAACTTCTACTGCAAACTTAGAACACAGTGCTGCTAACATTGCAGCTGATAAAACACTGGAATTAAAAGATAATTCTGATAATCTGCTGTGCAAAGAGCCTTGAAAATGGTTTCGTTACGAACCCTGATATGAACAAAGAATGGTTGAGTGGAGACTGAATGGCAAAACCGCCTTTGTTCGTCATTGGTTGCTGTAGTACACCTAATTTTACCTTATTTGCAAATGATCTTTCAACTGACAATAATATGCAGTAAAAGTTATTTACTGCATTTTTCCAAGGCAAATTTTTAGTTTACTATCTGTAAAATACTGCCCTTCAGTACTACTATTTTAAATCGATGCTTGTATGCCCAAATTAAACCAACTGCAAAGCCTTGCCTAGCTTCCCCATAAGATGACGTCATGCATGCTCTCTACTAAGCAGCACGGCTGGAGTCTCACCGTCACTCGCGCATTGATCGAGTTGGCTCGTGCTTTGTTATAGAACTTGTTTCGTGCTCAATAAAGAAAAGAAAAACGTGGAAAATCCCATGCTTTTTTTTTTCTTTTCATGATTAAAGGAAGTTCAAAAACCTGTATATTATCTATGGAGGACGTTATTGTGAGTTCCCATTTAAAACTCCAGGGATTTACACCCTGCCAGCAGAAAATGTAGGAATTAAGGCTTTATTAAGAACCCATGTGCAATTTGTCTTAAATTTTTTGAGTCAACAATTCAAAAGTTCCTTAAGACTTGACGAAAATCCGACCAAAAAGCAGCTATTAACCCTTCGTGGGCCACGAACGTCATATGACGTCCTCAATAAATGTCTCTGGGAGACCACAAACGTCATATGACGTCCATTTAATTCTCGTGATGGTTTTGTTGTTAGTTTCAGAACTTTTTTCGTAATTTTTGGAAGCCTGTGTGCTGTTAATCCTGCTACCAAAAAATGGGTGCATTTGTTTACATTAAAACACAACAAATTGCATATATAAAAGTTTGTTACACAGTTTTTAATAATTTTATCAAGCAGACTGTCAGTCCTTGAACTGAACACCGAGAAATTGTGGCCACGGATGGTTTATTTGTGAATAAATAGTGGCGCGCAAAGGGTTAAGAGTTCGCAGATTCGTCGAAACATTCCCTGAAACTGTTAGTCAAAAAGTTCAAGTTCGCATCAATGTTTATTGGATAAGCGGATTACGCAGGTTTTTGGAAGAACCCTTTCAAGACCTGAGGCCTAGATCACAATGGATGATTAGAATGTGGGTGACTAGTCGGGTGGAAGCGTTAGGCCTAACGTTAAGCCTACCCCGGAGAACACTGTTTCATCAATAAGCGTGGCTGCTTCCAAATCTGCTTCTGATGTTCATACCATAATGTTTGTGTTTATTTGCAGCTTTAAATGGACTTTCTGATAAATATTCAATAGGAGCCATATAACTATTTTGTCACACAAATTTTGTCCATTTTTACCACTCCTCCCTCTCTCATTGTGTCACAACTTTTGAAATCTCTGCCCCATCCTCCCCTCTTACAATGCAGACAGAATATGTCACATGTCGCTCCCTAGTCCACATCCCGTTGCCGATAAAGGGGTAAATAATTTTAGGAAAATTGTTTTTTTCTAGATTTTTGTAGGCTGGTTGTTGAAGAGACAGTAACAGAGAATCAGATAACAGAAAATCATGTTTGTTTTCCATGTCAGACAACTGTGAAAATTTAACTGTTGTAGCAACAACTTATATTTATAAAAAAATATAATCGTAATGCCAGTTTGTTCGTTTCGCCAGTGTCAATGTAATGATACAAACTCTGTCACATCTTGCCACAGTGTTGATAAGATTTCATGTAACAATTTATTCTTTGTCTCATTTTCTTGTAATTGCTAATTTCTGACCCTTGAATTTTCATTGACCAGTCCTTGAAAAATCTTGAATAAGTCTTCAAATTTTTGGAAAATAACTTAAATCAAAATTATGTAAGCCCTGAAATTTTGTTTTAATGTTAAAGATGACACCACAGAATGTGGACAGCGGATTGAAGAGTCACCAGTAGAAGAAGACCGCATAAACCTTGATAAAGCCAAAGAAAACTCCCAAGTCAAGGTCAGAATAATATATTTGTTACTTGAAAGTTTTGTACTCTCCTTTCGTTATGTTCTGTTCACCGTTACCACGTTGTATTAGCAACAAAGCTTGTAGTGACACATCTTGTTTTAATTTATATTCACTGTAGCCTACAATCGGCTTCGATACCAACTGCATCAATCCAAAGCTCAATATTTTGGCAATACCAGTACCAATTAGTTGCATTATACAATTCAGAACAATGTAATAAACTTTTAAGTATGTGTGATTACTACCCAAAAATTCTGTTATTGACCACGGAAAATTCTGGAAGCGTCACGGAATTCTTTTTTTTTTTATCGTACCCATGCGAAACTTGCAGTTTATAACTTAACATAACATGACTGCTAGTGTTGGGTAGTCGGTACCAAATACCATGCATTATTAAAATACTGGTATTGTGTTGTAGGGCTCAAAGTAGTGTAATATCAACAGTGGTAAAATTGGAATTCTAAACAATGCACAAAAGTGGAGCCGAATTTGTGTAACTTTGATGCTGCAACCAGCATGTGTTTATATTTGCATTTCTCCTTGGATAGCAAGTTAACTAAATTTGAAGTTAACAAATATGTTGTCAATCATAAATTAATAAGGCTGGGCCGATACCACTTTTTACCGATCCGATCCGATACCGATTTCGAAGAAAAAAATCTGCCGAGACCAAGTCCCGATACCAATCTTTTTTCTTTTTAGCGGCTTAATTGCTCCTTGGGACATTGCAGTTATTTCAAATAAATAAAATAAATTGATAAAGAGTCCCTAATAAAGAAAAAAAATTTGTGTAGATTTATATTTAACCAGACATAAGTGTGTGTTTCTACATAAATTAACGTTCTGTAGTTCTACTGAATTCACATTTTCTCCCTTGTTACCACATTAAACTTATTAGTAAAGTAACTGATACGGATACCAAATCCCCAATAACTGATCCAAGTTCCCAACTGGTCGAAAAATGTAATACTGAAGTATGTAACATTTTGCCTTGTAACTTCTTAACAGTAAGAGAATGCTGCTTGCAGTTTGGACCATTGGAAAGCTGGCGAAAAAGCTGGGGGGGAGGGGGCTTTATGAATGGGGGAGGGGATCGGGTGTAGTGACCCTGTGTGACTACATCATGCGGCCAACGCCACATAAAGGGGATTTCGTTTACCATTCACTCAACCTTGGGACTCAGGAAGTGAATAATGGTCAAAGAAAATGGGGATAAGGAGGATTCTGTCGAAATACTTAACACTTACGACATATTCCACATTTGAAACAGCGTTAATTCTATAGAATTTAAGTAAAGATAAGTTGTGCTGACATTTTTCGAGTTTAGGGTTTCGTCGAGTTTTAAAACCCCCCAAAAAATAACTATTTTGTTTTAAAACTCGACGTGTTGGGGTTCGCTGACTCGTTCAAGCATCACTCGGGGAAACTTTGATACCTTTTTCATGATTTATTGCATCTGACATTGCTACAACACTGCCTCGCCGATACTTGGCCATTGATTGTAAGAGAGAGAGAGTCTTCCACAGCCGGAACATGCGTCCGGTGGAGGGAAGCTCCACTGAGATTGCATTGGAGGGAGGTGCAAGGATGGCATACTTACAGACGAAACTCTTAACTCGAAGTTTTCATAGCGAGTCGCATTTACACTCTGATGTCAAAGTCAAACTCGACTCAAAATTTCAAGTTTTTCACATTGATAGTGATGTGGCATTCAAGGATGGCTTTGCAGTCATTCAGGTTTGGTGCACAAACAATGTCATGGGGAAGACCACTCCATTGATTCACTACTCTGTCCTTTTTTTTGAACAACTACCTTAATGTGGTGTAGTTTTCTTCGAAACTGTAATTATTATTTAAAAGTAACTTGGTCTATACTCGGTGATTCTTGAACTAAACGCCACAAACAGCTTGTCGTTATGTTAAACGGTTCCAAAGTAGTCAATATTTTAGTAAAAAATTACCAACGTCTATCCGATACGGCAGATAACAGCTGGCAAACTGATTCTTTATCATTATCGGTATAGCCTTAGTATACAATTAAGTTTGGATCCCCTCTAACTTTAAATTGGTTCTCAATAAAGCATATTAAAGTAACTAACTACCGTCAGTGTGATTTACCTTTGTTTATCTTATTTTTTTACAGGTTGCTGCACCAAAGAATCCCGCTAAAATGACTGAAGAAAATGTCTGTAAACCCGCTCCTGCAAAGCCAAGTGCATCAGTGCCCACAAAATTGTCCGACGAGCAACTTTCACGAGAAGTTGAAATATCTCCAGTGAAAATCAGTCCTTTGCAGGATCACAAAAATCGGCAAACTACTCCTCCATCAGCAGCTGTGAGTCGACGCATTCGGTTTGACAGCAGCACAGATGAATCTCATGAGTGCACTCCCGTTGTTGGAAAGAAAACGGGGCCGCCGCCCTCTGAAAAATCTGATAGTCAACAACATTCCACGCCTGCTACAGTATCATCGACGCGATTTCCCATGCAAATAATTCGCAGTCTGTTAGACTTGCCTCATAAAGATGCAAATGAGGAACTTTGTGCCACTAAAACTAATGAAGCTGATAACTGTGATATAAATAGGATTGTTGAAACGGCAAATATTCTTCCGTGTCTTGAGTCAAGTACAAACGATAAACATTCTTCCCAACAGTCAGTAACACGCAGTGAGTCTCCAGATTTACCTAAACATCAAACTATTGTGGAAATACCACCAGCATTTAGGCCTACTTCACCAGAGTCGTTTCCTGATTCTGCTGACCAATCCTTCATCAGCCCTTCATTACCCATCGAGAGTCAACAGTTGGAGGAAGACTCTTCTACAGATGACTATGACGAGGACGATGATCCAAAAAATACTTTCGTTCAAGCAGAATCACAAGGTGGCATTTATGAACCCTTGCAGTTGTCCGACTTAGATGAGTCTATTCCTCCAGGTATGATAATTGAAACATCTGTTCCAATCATATGTAATGTTTAAATTTAATCTCGCAAACTCTAAAATTCATACTTCGTAAAAAATCTGACCATAAAAAAAATTCCTCTTGTCCCATTTTTTGTGCTTATTTCGTGGTTTCATTGAATAAACATTGCAGATGCGGTGCTTGTGTCAGCATTTCCTGATATTCCCCTTCGTCCATTAGTAAGTGTAACGAGATGTAAAAGAGAACTTTCTGCAAAACGTGTGCCCGTGCCATCGAAGAAGTCTACTTGTGCCGAAAGCCAGCAAGCAATGCAAAACATGCAGTTACATCCGCCCTTAGTTTCAGATGGCAATAAGCCAGATGCTCGTACTGTAAAAGATATACCTTTAGCCCAACAGCTAATTCCAGAGTGAGTATAATTTGTTGTTTTGGATTTAGTCCCCCCCCCCCCCCCCCCCCCCGATATTAAACAGCAGTTAAAGGCAAGTTTGAAATAAACCAGCAATAAATGCACGTCACTAATAACTACCGTAAATCTCGTACCAAGCGCCAATGTGTTTATGTAGTTAAATTTGCTAAACTCACGAGGTGGGGTTTAAAAAAGCGTAGTCTATATTCTAACTTCTGTTAAGGGAGGTAGTTTCTTCTGTTAGGCAGCTAAAATTTAATTGGTTTTCAGGAGTGCAACTAAAGGTTTTTCTTAGCACATGAAACATTTTTATAACATTGTCTAAAAAAAATTCCGATCACACATTAGCACTTTCAACATACGCTTTATGGAGCCGATGGCCACTTCAGCTCTTTGCTCCATTCATATGATCACCTCGAAACGAATTTAAGGGCCGTTTAGAGGCATGTCACAAGTAAAAACTAGCAGCTAAAGCATGATATTAAAAGTAAGCTACGATTGTTTTGTTGGTAAAAAAAAAAAAAACTTCGCCTGAATCTGAAAAATTGCGTATGAAGATAAAAATAACACCGCCCGCTCGCATAAATTTTTTTTAATGCCACTCCTGAGAACTAGTCCAGTGCCATTTTAAAAAAGCTTTTCTGCAAAATGGCTGCAGTATTTAAATCTTGAGTGATGCCACCTTGGCATCCTTGAGCATTTTGTTAACATCCAAGATGGTGGCCGTAAATGTAGCTTTTTCCATAGTTGTAGTAATTAATATGTAAGAGGGGAATGACGATAAAAATGGGTCCACTGACTATACCAAACTCATAAAAGGCATATAAAAGGAATGATTTAATTTTCAGCGCTGATAAACATATGTGCGCCTTGTTCACAAACAAATAAAAACACTCGCAGGGACCAGCCCTTAACAAAATCAACAGGGTGCGGCCATGTTAATCAGCGCTGAAAATTAAATCAATGCTTTTATATGCCTTTTGTGAGTGGTCTAGTCAGTGGACTCATTTTTATCATCATTCCCCTCTCACAAATTAATTACTACAACTGTTATTTATAGTTTTATTACGTTCAAACATAGGACATAAAAGGTACCAAATACGCTGTTCTACCTAACACATCTTCATTTAAAAAAATGCTTATATTACAGTCAAAAAATATGAAAATAAGCTCAAATTCAAAAACAAAAATACTCTCAGTACGGTATTTTGCGAATTTTCGATAGGCCTAATAGTCCGAGTGATGTTAATTTCGGTCTCTCCTATCTTCTTCAGGCTTCCTTTCTTGTACTTGCTTCTGTTTTACATTGCCACGAGTGCTAGTGTTTTTGAAAATGTGTGGAAACCGTTGCCCACTGTACTTCTCGCGTGTCGTCTGCTCAACGCTCGCACGATCCCATTTGCACGAGAGGTGTGCTCCCAACTCTTTACTAATCAGGGACTTGATGGTAGGGTTCGACGGCCCTTGTAGATTCATGGAGGTTGGCCGCTCGCCACACAGTGTTGAATCGCCAGCGCTTCAAGTCCTCTTAGATGTAAATCCCTTTTACTATTAGACACTAACAGAGTAGTAGTTGGGTTCCAATCCATTTTGGGACCCACGCATTTTCAAAAACACTAGCACTCGTGGCAATGTAAAACAGAAGCAAGTACAAGAAAGGAAGCCTTGAAGAAGATAGAGACTGAAATTAACACCACTCGGACTATTAGGCCTATCGAAATTTCACAAAATACCGTACAGAGAGTATTTTTGTTCTTGAATTTGAGCGTTACATTTGTGATCGATTGATTTCGAACATTCAAAGTAGAAGATGGTTCATTTTTCACTGAAAATAAGCTACATTTACGGCCACCATCTTGGATTTTAACAAAATGCTCAAGGTTGCCAAGGTGACATCATCCAGATTTGGATTCAGCATAAAATTTACATATGGAATCGATTGAAAACCATTGTGTATACCTCCGAACAAGGTTTACCACAAAAATGGCACTTTAGCACTGGACTAAACCACTTAATTATTTTTAACGGCCTTACGGAAAAGACGGCGCTCGTGCGCCATCACATACGTGATCTGGATTCAATCTAGCATTAACGCTATATCTCATTTGTTCACAAATTTAGGTTATTAGATGGTCACTACTACAAAATTCGACAGAATCTAGTTAAAACTAATTTCCATACACTTCTTCGCAACATCTAGGGCGATTCATGACTGTGAAGTGCTGTGCATTGGTGCCATGCAATCATTTTCGCATTTTTTGAAAGCCGACAGGCTCATTTTACTCTGGCTAAAGAAATCGTGATATGATATAGAGAACTAAAGCTATGCCAGAAAAGAAACAACCAAAAACAATTGGTTAGCGAATGTTCGGTAGTATTATATGCTTACATAAACATCCCACTACCTCCCATCCCATTACTACCCCTGAACTGACAGCAAGCCTCTCCAAAAAATGGCACAAACTGCTGACTCCTACTTCAACAACATACGAGCAGCACAAGTTTGTAGCATGAGATGGCAGCACCATCCAAACCGCCGAAATTCAAACGTAAACTCTAGCATGTAGTTGTTATTTTTGTACGTGCTCGTGCACTTTTTGCCTGATGAAGGTAGTGGGATGTTTATGTAAGCATATAATACTACCTGAATGTGTTTGTTCAAATTTATTCACAATTTTAGTTTGTTAGATCACCAGGCCTCCAACATCTGAGGTAATTTACAGGTAAAACTTCATTTATGACCACATGCTTGGATGCGATTGCCCCCTAACTGCCATAGTTGATTAGTTACCAAGAAAGAGTGATCGCTCATCTACCTTCCTGGAGAGAGGGCCATTCTTAATGGTCTTCTGTTCTGGAGTGAGTGATTTACACATGTAGCCAGAAAATTGTGGCAAAAACTTTCGTGTTCGTGAATCACGTTTGGGTAAAACTTAATTTCGTCAAGTGTACGAAGTTTTCGGTTAATTTTGCAGCAAACAAATAATAATTTAGGGATAAAAAGTTGCTCTCATTAAATGTCTGAGGCTTTTAGTTTATTTTGCAGCAAAAAACAATTTACCCCTTTCAGGTCTGGCGTGTGCAAGTGGGCACAGCTACAAGATGGAGTAACAAGTTAAGTCCCTCGGCAGGCTGCGAGCTTTGTGAGGTCTCGGGGCCCCCGAGCAAAGCAAGCAGCAACAGCCCAGTGGTCGGCGTCCTCATCTCCAAAACAAGTGATTGCCACTTCGAATCCAGCGACCAACCCTATTACCATATGGGACTAAAAAAAGCCTCCAGAATTAATTTGCATCCGAAAAGGTTATGGGGATAAAAAGTTGATTTCGTTAAATGTGTGGTACCTTTAACCTTTAGTTGATTTTTCAGCAGAAAAACTACGAACATTTCACGATTTTCAGCTTAAAAGCATTTAGAGGGATGGGCTTTAACTTCACATGGGCGTTATAATACATGATTTACGGCAAGAGATAGGTTCTCAACTAGGGGTGTGCGAGTAGAATAATTTTATCGAGTCGAGCCGAGCCGAGTTTGTAGCAAAAGAATCGAGTATCGAGCCGAGTTCGAGTATTTGGTTAACACCCTTAATTTGCAACTGTCTTTTTTATTCGTTAGTGTAATAATAACTAAAATGCTGCTTAACGAACTCTGTGGGTCAACGTGTACAACTGGTTTTCCAGTTTTAAGGATATAGCTAATGGCTTTTAATTAACGCCACTGGAAAGCTCTCGTCGAGATGATGAATTTGGTGTTTAAGCGTCAAAATCGGTCAAAAATTGGCAAAGTTTTCGCATTTTCACCGGTTTCGAGTTTTCTGAGTATGGATTCAAGCGACAAGCCGAGTTCGAGTACACGTTGCATTCCCGGCTCGAATTTTTCGAGTATCTAACATCCCTATTTTCAACCTATCGAACTAGTTCTTCACGAAATTATTAACATAGCGACTTTGCCGAGGAGGCCACTTGTCCACTGTGAAACCATAAACCGGTAGGACTGAGGATATGCTGGTAATGGCAGGATGTAAATGATTTGGAGAAGACCTGGTTCAAATCCGAGTCATGCTACGTAAAGTTGCGTAGAGTTCGATTACCAGTAGTTCTTATTCTTATGTTAGTTTTTGTTGTTGGCTGACTTAGAACATTTTTATATAATAGCAATTTGTGTCTGTTTACTTAACAAATAACTTCGATTTATCTCTTTCTCTCTTTCACTGCCACGAAGAGAGGACCCTTTTGCCATGTTGCGTCAACCTGATTTGTCTTTTGGAGAAATGATGTTGGGCCTTCCAGGGCCGTCTGGTTTGAAAAAGGATGCCGTGCCACAGCCAGCCAATAGTGATACTGATAGCGATGGATCAGAGTCAAATCTGCCACAAGAACCACCAAAATTATCTATTCGTGAACTTCTCAAGAGCCATGAGCTACACAGTAAGTAAATTTGTACGTACTTTTATATTTTTTTGCGGAGTGGGAAGAACAGTGTAAAATGTGATCTGGCAACTTGTACTGGCTTATAGAAGAAAAATGTAAGTGAAAGGAATTACACTTTCATGGTTATTGTCTACACTGCATCAAAACATGAAAAATGTGCTCCCTGGGGGAGGGGGAAGATTCTGGCAGTTGATACCAGTTGTTATTTGTATTTCCTTGGGACTAGCAGTTAGTAGAGTTATGTAGTAACCATACAGCTACCATTAAAACTAAGCATAATTTTTACGTCCGTCCTAAAATAGTGCCTGCCTGTCGTAACGACCCAGTGACGTTAATGTCTAGCAACTACTCTCTTCCCGGGAAAGGTGTTCTATCCACCTTACGTACTGTGTTCAACTGTTCATTAAGTTTCACTTGGACGATGATTTTCAATCACACATGTCAGTTAGGCTTAGCCCAGGAACACTTTTAAGATTTTCAACATTCAACTTTTTATTTCTGGAAAACCTTTAATATTTCCTTGATCTGATAGGTGTTCAGTTTTATTGAAGTATCACAAATTCATTGTGTCCGAGGAACTGTTAACACGGTCCTGTAACTTCGTTTTTAGACAGAGAAAACATAGATTAAATTATTGCCTGTCAGTCTGGCCAAAACTGGAAGTAGCCACTTAACGGGGCGTAAGCCAGCCAGGAATGCCTAGCCAGCTCAAACCACACATGACTAACATGAACACAAATAATTTTTTTATCAATTTATTTTTTACACTTTGTTTATTTACTGAAGTTAATTTAGCCTGCATATATTTAGAGAAAAAAAAAGACATTTTGTTGATATCATTTTTTAAAAACTTTTTGCCGTTAGTATTGAATGAAATTTCCATGTAACGTACTAAAATTGATGAAACGTTTGAATATTTAGCTTGCACTTTCCTGGTAAACATTTAGGTTTATAAGTGGTTATTCTGCTGAAGTATTGCAAAATTTGGCTTTCTATGGATTGACTCGTGTGTTTTCTATGGCTGTAAGGTTTTTGCCTACTATACTAATTTTGTTGAGAACAACCGACACAGTATCGGTATTAGCACGTAACCACAAGTACCAGTACAGAGTCTGAATAGGGCGAACAACAACTGGTAGCAAATCTGTATCGAGAAAAGTGGTCCTGACACTGCATTAAATTGCTGAACGCCCGGTCTACATCTTGGTAAAAATTCATTGTGTTTATTTTGTGCTTAGATTTGATTCAATCTTGTGGTAGTGGAAAAGGTAAAGGAAGAGGGAAACGATCACAGAAGAATACAGTTGAAAGAACAATCAGTTTAGAAGAGTCTCTTTGTCAAGACCTCAGTTCGTTGCCAGAACTGCTTCCTCCTGCTTATGATCCTATGCAGCGTCCGAGTCCAAAGCCACCTGATCAACTTTTGCGTTCAGAACATGTGTCAAGCCAAGTTTATGTGTCGACTGACAGTGAAAAGCTTAATGAAATAAATATTGCAATTGCGACAGAACTTAGTCTTCAGGAGCAGCACTCGTTAAAAAATGCATCAGAGTTAGAGAATCGGCTTGTGAATCCTACTGTTACCACAGAGACAATTTCTAATGACTGTGGAACAACCATAACTACATCTTCAGCCACAGCAACAACCACTACCATAACTACTACTAACACCATTGCTACCACTAGTACTGATACTGAAGATTCAAAACTTCGGCCTAAACGTAAAACAAGACCAAGGGTTTCCTCAGTGCCGAATCGTAAAGCTAGAAGTTGCCTTTCCCGCCAAGCGAATCTCAGAACAAGAGTTAGGAAAGATGGTTTGAAGAAATTGGGCGGGGATCAAGAAAAGATTATGCCGATTCCTGCTGATGCCAGCAGTGCATTATCACGTCTTTCTCATGTCACGCCAGCTGTTGTTCATGTCAAGGGCCGTAAAGTCAAAAGCAGAAGTGCCTCAAATGTCCAAAGACAGCGAAGAGCTCTAAGAGCCTCACCTTCAGACATGCCTACTGCTGCTGTTGTCAAGCAGCGTAAGATTTCCAAATCAATTAAAGGTAATTAATATTTCAATACTGTAGAAAGAGTTGCTCGCCATACTATATTGTCAGAATTATGGTTACATTGTTAGAACCTTTATACAGAGGGTGCTAAAGTAGTAGTTTTTTAATATCTTGTCTATTGGCCTGTTTTGGGGGTGAAGGGGATAAGCTACAACATAACTTGCGCCTGATGTAATTTCGACAGCTTTGTCTAGGTGGTTAAAATGAGATAAGAGGGTATTGAACGTGAAATATATCAATTCCTTATGAAAGTAGTTTAGATTTCACCAGTTTTCTATGCTCTCCATGCAACATATTGTTTATTATTTGTATTTATAAAGTAATTGCAGTGTCTACAAAGGGAAAACGATAATTTTACCAGGTAAAATTAGTTTTTACTAGCGTAAAATACTTATGTTCAAGTATAATGTTCAAGTATTAAAGGTTTAATAAAATAAAATAAAATACTTACCTTCAGTAATTATGCTAAAATCACTATTTTACGCTTTCGCTGCTCATTTTTTAAAATAAAAGTCCCGATTTTTATGTTTCCCTTTAAAATTCTCTCCACTCCCGCCTGGCGCGCTGCCTCTCCTTTCCAAGGACAACGCCACCTAGTCTGATCCCATTATCACTTTTTTGAGCACTCCATCGTGGATGGACGTGCGTCGCTTCGCTCCATTTTTTTCTTTTGTGTTGAGTTTTTAATTTGGAACGTGCAGCGGCCAGCGATCGTGTTGGCGATCGCTTAGGCCATGATTCGGGAATTCTTACGTCAAAGACTGCAAGGAAACTTCATGGAATCCCTATGTAGTTGTACTAAACAAAAGATGTAGATCGGTTTGGTACCGTTGGTTTTGGTGACCTTCCATGGATTTGCTTCCGGAATCCGTTTCGGATTTAATTCGCCCAGGTGAAATAGGAGGTCAGCGTTTACGTTTGATACTTTGGTAAGTACTATTTCTACCTCGTACCGATGACCTTTACGGCCATGCAACGTGTGCGGTCGTAATATCTGTCGCGGTCGGGATGAACAAAGAATATTGACCGACGGGGGGTTTCCCAGGCTAGTTCGGGCCTTTTTTACATGCAGCTGCGGTTAGGCCTAACACGGTGGAGAGCATGGGGAAAATGCTATCTATTCCCGGCCGTAAATCACCCAGTAACGGTGTGAGTGCAGGGAACGAGAAACGGCCATGTTAGTACGTTGTCATTAGACACATGTCGGATTAATATTAAAGCTTTATTAAATAAATTCTGTTTGGGCTTCGTTGTTAAATGGCTTTAATTTCCTTGTAGGGAATTGTTTGTACTTCACTCTCATTCACACTCAACGTAACGCCAAAGTTTCATGTAAAAGTTAATGACAGGCAAATTTTCAGTGGCTGGTATCTGCCACCTTCGTCAGACCAAGCCCCAGAAAAGAAAACTTGCAAGCAAATGTATAAACATTCACAATTTTGAATTCGGTGCATTTTGAATTTTGAATTCGGTGTACGATCCCAGGCTGAAGTTCTTGCTTGGGCTATTGGGTGGACGGCTCACGGTGTTGACAGTGCTGCTCTCTTTATGTGACGTAGTAATGAAAGGTCTCCCTCCACTGTGCTTTGGGAGTTGGTGCACTATATAAGGTGTAGTGAACTGCGTGATTATAGAATAGGAAGGCTTTTGTTCATTCAACAGAGGGATTTTATTCTTGCCGCAGTGTGAAATCTACAAGGACTCAAGTGCTCGCAGGTGACAGTTTGAATGCACAACACTTGGATGTTTTCCAGTCAATGGTGTGTTCAGTTTTTACTTAGTGTGCTGCGATGGCACTCTTATTTAAATTTCTGCTTTGGCTGTTGCGTGCAAATGTTCGGAGGTTCTTTTGCTAACTCTACGTTTGGTTTCTCCCTCGTACTCCCCCTTGGGCAATCTTTGCATGGTGGGCCCCAGTAGACAGCCTACTTGGTGTTGGGCAGTCGCTGTAATTGGCTAAAACTAGCTATAACAAAAAAATTTGATGTTTGGTTAACCTTAACTATTTCTATTTCCAGGGGTCGAATTTCCAATTCGAGCCAGAAGACGGGGTTCTCACAAGATACTTGAAGTCCTTGAAAGCACTTGAATTTTTTAACCAAAAATTCCAGGCCTTGAAACTGTTAGCTGCTATCTTGAATTTTATTTTATTCCTCGAAATTTAAAATAATACCCTAGCTTTGCGCAAGTTAAAGACAAACTTGCAATTCGCGTTTTTTTTCCCGTGGCATTTTCTCCATGGATTTTTTTCCAAACAGTTTCATGTATGGTGAGAACTCCTTGAATCTTCACCAGTAAAACAAGGCCCTATTTTAAGATGAGCAGCCTTATTTGAGAAATTTGCTGATTAATAACTGTCTTTGAAAAAGATGTATTAATCTTAGAAAAGGTACTTGAAAATACAGATTAGTTTTGTAAAAAATCCTTGATAGTACTTGAATTTTTTTGTGTGTGATCTCGTGAGAACCATGAGAAGATGATCGATACTAAAGTCGCGGTTCAAATTAGCGGTGCCAGTGTTTTAAAGCTACCCAGTAATTATTTTGTAAAAGTGTTAGGTAAGGTGTGTTACACCATTAAATTCTTGACATATTGACACGTTCTATATTATTTAAGTTATCTTTCAATTTCGGCATTGGCACCGGCATGGCATCGGCTTCGGCACATGACCAAAAGTACCGGTATCGGAATCGGATAAAAGAGCACCGTTATCGGGAAAAGTAGCACCGGCGCAGCCTCAATTTGAATTGTTCATAGTAGGAGGTAAATACAACTGTGTTCACTTAAAAAAAATGTGAACAAGGTGACGGTCCAGGAGACCGGATCTTTTATAGAACACAGTAGGTACTGTAAGTAAATCTGTGCCTTCCCCAATAATAAAAAATATTCAGAAAACTAAGCACAAGCCTTTTCTATGCACAGTAGTCCGTAGTCTCCGGGGTGTAAAAACTCCACGCTATTAGTTATTTCGATCGGCATGGCATCAGATTGTATTGAAAGCACAGGAGTCTGTTCGCTGCAGGTCTTACTATAGCCATTGCGTCGGTTGATGTGCAGTCTGTATGGGAGCTAAGCCCCATGGCAGAATCAGCGCGATGTGCGACGTACGTCGCGGACAAATTTTGGCCAAATTTCTGCCGTTTTGTCAATTTTTGACTGATTTTGACATTCCAATATACCATTTTAATCGCTCGACGAGACCTTTCCATTAGTGGAGTAGCCAGATCAATAGGATAAAGCACTGAAAAGATAAAAACTAATAAACATGTGGGTAACCGTATGATAAAAAGAGATTAGCTGCAGACAAATTTTTTTCTGACAGTTGGTGTCGCAGACAGTTGCAGAAAGTTCTGCCTCTGGGAGCAAAGTAGTTGCCAGTTTTCACAGCTGCCATGGCGCTGGATTGTGGTTAATGAAATGGGCTTGAATGCAAGAGGAGTATGCTAAGGGAGACGGCGGGTGCAACACTCGTGGTTCTGTTCGTGTTCACCATTGTGTAGCGACGAGCGGTGACGGGATGATGCCCATAGGACTATCGAGGTCAAAGGTCAGGTTGCCCCTCGATGGCCTCGGCATATTAGCGTGGGACGAGATAAGGAGCATATTGTTATCAAGTGTTCTATTCGTGAACGACCTTTGCTGTGTTGACTGGTTTTCAACGCAGTGGTGTACCATTTTTTCTCGTGCTCACGTTTTTCGTGACCCATTGAAGTAACTATGGAACTTTCTTGGTTTATAAATATTTTATTTAGTCTCATTTCACTCAGGTTGTTTTGAACTCAGTGAGCGTCAGAACCTCAAGTTTAGTCTTAGTTTGGGAATTTATGTAGGGTCCTCTTTATCCTTTGTTTCTTTGTCTGTCATTCATTTCCTGGGTCCCAAGGTTGAGTGGGAGGTGAACTAAGTCCCCTTTTTGGGGCGTTGGCCGCACAATATGCCCCAGGTCTTGCCCTTTAGTTTGATTTGGCTAACATTTATTTGGCAGTAGGGTTCATGCGACATTAGCCAAACTGCTACTATAAGAAAGTTTGCAGCTTAACTATTGGAGCATCCTGTAACATTACATATTTATATTATTTACTTTTCTTTCAATTCATTGTAGAAACCAGATCGAAACAAGTGTCATCAAGCAAAGGTGAAAGCAGAAGTGAAGTTAGTGCTCCAGTGGTAAGTCAGTAGGATAGCTGAAATCTAACACTAAATGTACAGGGTGGTCTAAAAGTCAGGTCACACGCAAATAATTGCCGATATAATGGTCCTAGGTTAATTCTGAAGACATATTTGTAATGTAAGTCAGATATGGGGAAGCCAATGAAGATATTTTTAATGACCTTGAAAAAAGCATTCAAGGTCATCTGCATTATATTTTCCAAACGGCGCAAGATACAGCAAAAATGTTAATTACAAAGTTGTACGCGCGCATCAAACTACGAAAACAGATTAAAAATCGGAGCATAATTGCAGTAGTTATGACGAAAACAAAATAGCAACAAAGTCTTCCCTGAACGTTTTAACTGCCATACATGGCAAGCTTCACTGCATGGCAGTTAAAACGTTCAGGGAATACTTTGTTGATATTTTGTTTTCCTCATAACTATTGCAATTATGCTCTGATTTTCAATCTGTTTTCGCAGTGTGTCATGTTTGATGCTAGCGTACAACTTTGTAATTCACTTTCATGCTGTATCTTGCGCCATTTGATAAAAAGAATGCTTATGACTTTGAATGCTGTTTTCAAGGTCATTGAAAATATCTTCATTGGCTTTCCCTTATCTGAATTACATTACAAATATGTCTTCAGAATTAGCCTAAGACCATTATATCGGCAATTATTTGAGTGTGACCAGACTTTTAGACCACCCCGTATATTATAGTACCATACGTGGGCAATAAAATTAACTTTTATCATTATTATTTGTGTTAGTGCTCCGATAAATCTGGTGAAGCTTTAAAGGTGCCAAATACAAAACGGGCGGGCAACCGCGTATTGAAAGATACAGAGCGACAACTTCAAGCGGAAGAAGCGGGCCAAACGCTGCCGGTAGTATCAAAAAGCTCAAGGACGGAAGCAAAAGAGAAAAGTACCAAAGAATCAGACTTCACGCAGGTAAGTCTTGTATAAGGAACAGGGCTCAAGAAATCCTTAAAAAAATAAAGGTGCCAAATTGGCTCCAATTTAATATTTCTTACTTGACAATTTTAAAAAATATTGCAATTTCTTTAAAGAAAAATCTTATTCTTTGCACGCGATAAATATTTTATTTAAAAGGATTAAGAGTCCGACATACAATCAGTCTGCACACAGTAATACGGTTTTAAAAATTTGTTTAATTCGCTAAACGTTTCTTTTTTTCCCCTAAAACCAGTTACCATTTAAACGCAATGATTGGTGTGCCATCTACCCTCACCCAACCTTGGTCTGCTGCTTCGCTTCCCCCCCCCCCCCACAAAAAAAAAAAAACCACATTAAAAAAAATTGTTTCTAGTTGCCTTGAAAATATCCATTATTAATAACGTGCTATGTGCATGCTTATTCCTTTACTCCTCTTGAACTAAAGCACCTACAGAGATGAGAGGTAGCACCAAATGAAAGCTTACGCCTTGGCTAGACCTATTTTTATTGCTGTAACTTGATTTTTGACCTTCAAATACGCGAAAATCTGCTCTCAAGACATCTAAATTCGATCAGCCAAACCAATCAGAAAAAAAGTAAACTAAACTATATGAAACTTGAGTCTACACCAATAGAGTGAGCGAAGTGAAGTTATTGTAATAAACAAGAGTAAATCAAATTATTTGCCCTTTAAATGGACCAAATGAAATAAATAGCCAAATAAAAACCTATAAAAGCCTACACATTTGCTGAAAAACAACCCATAAAAACCTTTATTTTAAATTTTACGACCTATATTTTTAATTGAGGTTTGCGAGGCCTGCTATTTATTTTGGTGCTTCAATTTTCCGAACTCTCACGGTATAATGTGTTTACGTATTTTCAAGAAGAAGGGTATGATAGCACCCAACATGACATCGCAGCCCTCCATGGCACGAGCTCGCACTGTTTCCCGTTCGGATATGTGACCTAATATACGCAGTTGTTTTTATTTATTTCCATGTTACAGTATTAGCAAGACAAGCAACATTTTATAAGTCTTAAGGGTTTTTAGGGTGTGAGCTAACAGTAAAACAAATTTGTAAAGTGAGGGTTTAGTAATCCTTTAACATTTTTGATCTTATTGCTCATTAACCATTGCTGGCCAATGCATTTTACACAGATAATAAACTTTTAATAATTCTTTAATTTGGCAGTCAATGAACTAATTGAACAATTTTTCTCGATCTCAGCTGTTTGATAATGAGTGAATCATGGTGATAAGAGAAATACCACTGAAGTGCAAGTTAAATATTTTTGACTTAATGAGGAGCGTAACGTTTTTAAATATTGGAATATTGGACAACAATTTTGTCAACATAAAATCGGTCATCACAATCTGGTGCACCCTTAGGTTTGGTACAGCAGCCCAAATCTGTGCATTTTAGCTTAGTCGCGACTTGGCAAGTAGAGTGTCAACAGTAAAGCTTAGTATTAGGGATCGACCAGATAGCATTTTACTGGGTCCAGATCGGTTCCAGATAATTTGATGCTAGTGCCGGATTGGATCCGGATCTAGGGTCCGGATCCGGGCCAGTGCCAGATACCGGATAATTCACACAAAAATTATGAAATAAAGTTGTTTATATTTTCTCCTTATAAGTTGCAGAAGGTGTTAATTTTCGTTTTCTTTTACATTACTTTCTTACATTAAACGCTTGGAAGTGTTATGCTATTAAGAGTACAGTACAGTATAAGTGCCTATAGGTTACAGTACAGTATAAGTGCCTATAGGTTACAGTACTCTACTGGTTTGCCAGTATTCTAAATTTTTTGAAACAATCAAACAAAGCACTAATTAGGTTATTCAATAAAAAAAAAACATTTTTCTAATTTAAGGATTTCTCATTGATTAGCTTACTGCTTCATTTCAAAAAATAATTTGAAGAATTTCGCAACATTTGTGAAATCGGTATAAGATATGCATTTAGTTTATTTGTAAGTTATTTAATATCTAAATAATACCAAATAAAATAACTTTAAAAGCTGAAATACAAAAAAAAAAAAAATATTTACAGGTTTAAACATGGTTATCAATTAAAGTGGCACTATCACCGATTGAAATGCGAACGAAAATACCCAGGCGCCATCTAGCGGCAGTGTTATTGTTAACTTGCACAGCTTGCTTCCAGGTGCACGAGGACGCACCAAATTTTCACTCAGTAATTAAGGAAGCTCGTGGCTTGTTTGTTTCGTAAAAAGACATGGCATTGTGCATTACTTCGCTTGATGCAAGCAAGTGCTAGATAGTACTAGGTATGCTAGATATTGCCAGATTCTGCCTACTTTCAATCGGTGATAGTGCCACTTTAATCATGCCTGGTTTCAAAAAATAATCTTTTCTATTCTCCAAAATATTTTAAAATTTTGTTTAATTATAAATAAAATAAAATAATAACATACAGCTGAAATTAAAATAAACACTAAATAAATATGTAAAGATTTAAACATGGTTCTCAGTTAATCATGCCTGGTTTTAGAATATGGGTGTTATCAGTTAGACGTGTCAGGTTTTGGAGTTGGCTAATTACTCCAACAGTTGACACCTCCTCCAGGTGGGTCAATGTCTAGCTACTGCTGATGTGACAAAGGCAATGTTTATTAAGTCTAAAAACGAATTAAGGGAGCAGATTATCAGTTTCTCCTGCAAAATGAATTTTGGATACTTCAAAGGCACTCAACATTTACCCAGTGAAGTAAATAATCGGATCTTTTTCCAGAAATTAAAAAGTTCAAATGTGAAAATTTTAACGTTTGCAAGCTTCGTGCATTAGGCTTAACTCACTCACCACGTGCAATAAGGAAAACATGCCAGGTATCCTACGCGGTTGATGTTTTTTTTTGCGGTTAGGCAAGGTAAGTTCGATAGATCATAAAAAATCTAATGAATTCAAGCTGTCTTTGTGGAAATATTTTTTTCGCGGAGAAATGAGCCAACTTTCGGTACAACTTGACTGGTCAATAGAGCTCGATTTGTACTCCCCGATAGGGGTTTCGACTTTTTGGGCATCTTCGATTCATATTCTCCCGTTCTTATTTTTGTATAATAATTTACAATATTATTATTTTGTACAAAAATTTTGTATACTCTTAGACCGCTTAGTTATTTTACTAAGATTTTATTAAGAAGCAAAGAAAAAAAGGAAGTTGATTATTTGTGTAGGATCTGGTTTAAAATAATTACCGGATCCGGATCTTGCCGGATACTGCAGGGTTTTTAGACAAAATAATTATATTGTAAATTATTATACAAAAACAAGAACGGGAGAATATGAAATGAAGATGGCGAAAAAGTCGAAACCTTTATCGGGGAGCACAAATCGAGCGCTATTGACCAGTCAAGTTGTACCGAAAGTTGGCTCATTTCTCCGGACTCTCGATCCCTACTTAGTGTACTGAGTAGGGACCGAGTCCAGTTAACCAAGCCGAGCAACAACGGTCCTGACTGCTGTGTTTTTAGGACCAAAGGAGTTTTAGTGTGGAGAGGCTGACTGTTCATTGTCGATGTTGTTGTTGGCAGACTGTTATCTTAGCAGGATTTCTTGCTAGCTGGAAAACTCTGTAGTCAGTTATACCTTTTTCCAGGCCCTGAAAAAATATGGAATTCTGATATCTTTGTCGTAATTTCAGTCTGCAAAAGCCTGGTATTTACTGACAGTCATGTTCAAGAAATAATTTGAAGATTTATTTATTTTTTAAGTATTTAGTTAAAATAAAATGATTACAGCGGTCATTCTTGTACACTATCTACAAACCTTTAGTTAAGAAAATAAGTAAATCGTGTCAAATTGAATACTGAGCCTGAATAATGGCACGGAAAATGTACCTTCTGAGTGTGGGAAAAGCTGAAAAAGGAGTAGAATTTTCTTTAGAAGATGATGAACGTATGAACCCTGTCTTAGTCAGGGAAGCACCGAATATTTGGTAATTCGGTATTCAGCCAACAATTTACGTATTTGGTATTCGGCTAAATAGTGATATTCGTATATGGCCGAATACTGGTTTTGGCTGAGTAATGACATTCGGTATTTGACCGAATAGTGTTAAGATTTTCGGTATTCTGTCAAATAATACTTTAGCATGAAATCATGTAATTTTGTTAGTGTAAGAATGTTTAGCTAAGCATTTCGTTTTTGGTTTAAGATTGTGATCTAACCTTTCTAAAAAGAATGAAAAATTACGAGCAATTTCGTTTTTGATGGTAAGTTTTTCAACCGGCGAAATGTGAATTGTCCGTTTCATCATGATTTCTCAACAGGATACCTGGTTAACTAATGTGGTTAGTCTTAATCAGTTTGGTCATATATTTGAATCAGTATCGTATGATTAATTTACTGGTACTCGGCCATTATTTGGCCGAGTACTTCGATTTTGCGGTGCCGAATATTCGGTATTCACCAGTTTTATTCGGTAAATTTTGTGTTCGGTGCATCCCTAGTCTTGACGAAGGTTCAATGCTAGTTTTTTTTTAAACGGTCAAAGAATTAAGTTTTTAGCAATTGGCTATGCTCATCAGCTCGGTAGCCTCACTTGATGATACACCAGGCTCTTGGTTTCATCGGCTCAGGCCCAGGTCGTTACGGATAAACTGCTGCTGAAGCCATAATGCATTTGCGTTCATTTGAGTGATTTAACTCTATTCAAACCCTCCCGTCAACAAATCGCTGTTCTTGTGTATGGTTTCACCGTTAACCTATTTCTTTCTTGCTTTATTTGCAGCAATGTGTGTATTTATTTACGACAAAATCGTTTGAGTATTCGTAGATTTGGTGTTAAAAAGAATTTGGTGTTCTCAAGTAATGTTTCTGCTGATTTCATGAATTTGTTCTTTGTTCTGTTTATTTCAACTATTTGTGTGCAGTTTGGGTCATCCACGCAGCCTGTTGCACAGCGTGTTGTCACAACAACGTTTATTACCAAGTGTGTCATAGTTGAAGAATTTTTGTGTGAAGGAAAAGTTGTGGATAAACATTGCCATCAGGTAAGTTATTTAAACAAGCACCCTGATTTTACTTCATTGAGATGACGTGACTGGAATTTGAATCAACGAACTCCTAATCGCTATGCAAATGGGAGTTTTCTATAATTAAAAAAATACAGTACATGAAAATCCGTGCAAAAAAATGAAAGCAGTAATTCTCACCCAACTGGCTCAGAGATGGGGGCGTCGACACGTTGATTTGGAGTGCGTAGATATGAATCCTAGTCTCGTGTCAATGAACGGGTATGTCCATAAAGGCTCACCAAATCATAGCTGTTTTTAGTGTACAATTTTTTACTGTGGTGCTACAGTAATTATGTATATTGGTTTTATGTGTGCTCGTGTCCATTTTTCAGATTGAAGAGGAACCAAGAATTACTCGAGTTGTTGAGACTCTTCAACCCGGCTCTTCCCCATGTACCATCACAAATTCCCGCAACAAAGGAATTGGTCATACAATCCCGATGTTTCGTACGCCTAGCAATACTTCCACAAGTTCATCAAGTCTAACTAAAACATCATCTACAGGTTCCCTAGCTGACGTAAGCTCAATGGGTTCAAGCAGTTCTGGCACCCCATATCCTTCACAAAGGTACTCGTGTTCGGTTATTGCGAAGGCCTTCTCTAATATGAGCGGAAGGGAGGGTGTCCTTGTTACACTATTTTTTGGTTTATGACTCTTTTCTTTATATAAAATAGGTCTAGAAAGCAATATTCATTACCGCAAGACGAATCTCCAGAACAACAACCGCGGAAAAATGCACCATTAATCAGTGGAAATAATGAATGCTATCCCACTAGAAAAGAAAATTTAAGTGAGACTAGCATAAAGCCACCCACTTCAAGTAAGATCAAGAGTTTGAATTTTTTATTTACCAAGACTGCACCGATACCACGACATCAAAGGGATCTGTATCAGCTAGCAGTAACTGTAAAGCCTAATTTTTTTGAGAATTTTGCCAAAAATTTGCAACTTTTTACTGTCAAATACATAAAAACTGTTTTTCGAGAGCTTTCGAATGATACTAATTTCAAGTCAGTAGTTCAAGTCTTTCTTATTCAACAAAAACCAAAAATAAGTTGCATAAGGGGCACTTGGAAGAAGAAATTTAGTAACAAAATCACAAAACTTAAAAATATTTCATAAGCATTATCCTTTCAGTGCTAACTCAAGTTGGTAAAGCCAAGAGCTCTCATTATTGACAAAAAAATATATATATATCCAGTATCTATGTCGGTGTAGGAGTCGGTACGCAACCAGTTTTGGTATCGGTTCTGCAAAAAGTGGTGTCGATGCAGCCCTGTTATTTACGTATCAGTAACTTACAAACAGTAAAGTTATTTGCAAACAGAAACTTGTTACAATGAAAACTGATTCATTCAGCACGTGGAAGTTTAAAAGGAATCTAGAATGGTTGTCCTAACAGTTTCATGCTACTATGAGTTGACGCGTAAAACGTTGTAGCAATCAAAAGGGCTGTGTTCTTTACACATTTCCTTAGCTTGTAGGTAGGAGTTACAAAAGACCGTATAAGGTATTTAATTAAAAGGAAGGGGCCACGCTGCTTGGTGGGAGGGGAACATTTGAGTGCCTCGGAGGACGAACTGTAATAAAGTTTTTAATTTTAATTAAGGTTTGAGTTTCGTTATATTCTATTCCAGCAGGAGAGGAGATTTTATTTAGGGAAGTGCGTGTTGACAATTATTGACAGGAGTGAATGCATATTTTAGTATCCTGCGCTGAATGTCAGATGACGTGACAGTTTGGGTACATGCCAAGTAACTCAAAGTGAAAATTGATATTTCCCATGTGATGTCCCATTCACCAGCGTGTGCCACAAGGGCGTCTATCTATGGTAAGGAATGAAACTAATGCCGCAATGAAATTTCGGCAGGGGGAAGAGACTATCTAGAATCTTATATGAACTTTTTTGTTTGCGTGGAACTATTTAGGTTAGATGTCAGAGGGTATAGTACAACAGTAGAATTCACTGTAAGTGTAACAACGTAGTGTGATAGTATATAAGTCAGTGGTGTAGCCAATTGATTTATGATATTCCTTTCCGTGTCTCGCCCTCGAACCTTTTCCTTACTTAACAATTCTGTAAGAAATGTGTGCGTTGCAAGCAATGCCTGCTACAAGGAGCAGAGCTTGAAGCAAAATAAGAGTTTGATTTGATGACTTCGGTTATTCCTTTTTAATCAGCGTGCTATCCCTCCGTCACCTATGACACCTGCTTAGCCCTTCGTCACCTCCAGATGAACATGATGATGAGTAGACGATGAGGGGGACAATTTAGCTGCAGAAATCCAACTGGAAAATCCCAGGATCTTTTACATGCCACATTTGACATGGCTCTTCTGACCCCGAAAATGCCTGAGGGTGGCTGAGGTTAAAATCGAACCCATCCCGGACAGGAGACGGTCGTGCTATCCGCCAGTCCTCCTGACTGAAAGTTCGGAAGGCTACTAGAATATAATGCTCTCGATATGGCAGTTGCAGCATTGGGCTTGCTTCTCTTGCAGTGCAACTGCTTAAAGGGGCGTAAGCTATCAATTGGCTTCGTAGGTCACACGACCCTTTGACACATGTGAAACCATAGTTGCTGATGACGTAACAATTACACAACGTTACAGTGGCCTGCTGTGTGTTGCTTTGGGTACAAACAAGTGCCGCCCATACTGAAGTGAGGTCACAGGGTCACAGTCGGTCACACTCCCAAGCTCCCAAGGTCACAGTCGGTCACGACTCATGCCTCACCTCACTCACAACTAGTGGTGGCACGATTAAAAAAGTTTATATCCCGTTAATGTTTTATAAATTATCCTGTTAACCAGTCCATTACTATCTTGATTAAAAACAAATTTTACTGATGTCGTAAACATTATAATTTTGTTAATTAAAAAAACTTGAAGCCTGCAATAGGCCGCTTGGCCTACAATTGCAGAGAGGCTTACTAAGCACTGGTTAAATTTTGATTGTAGGGCAATGAGCATTAAAGAAACAAATTTATGATAAAATTAAAGGTACATATTTTACGGTAAAGTAAAAACTAATTTTATCTTTAAAATTCAGTTTTTAGTAGAAGAATTTTGTTATCTTTGCGCATAAATTTGTTTCCACAGCTAAATTTTACTAGCGCAGGAGATAAATTCCAATATTATTTATTACTATAAATTTATTCTCCACAGGTGACGAAAAGAACTCCCAGAGTCGAAATAGGTACATTGATTCGCCACGGCTGTCTCGTGAAAAATCTGCTGAAGCTGTAGCTTCTTCCAGTTTGGCAAGTCCTCAAAAACAGTATTCGCTAAGGTGTAAGGTTTCATCTGTAAGCGATATTGACAGGAGGGAATGTACCGAGAGTAGACTTTCACCTAGTGATAAAAGTGCACCTACCTCTCCCCCTGTTTCCCTGAAATGTTCAAGATTAGAGCAAAACGTACAAGAGTCCCACAAAATTACACCTCAGAGTCGCAAACCACAAAAAAGATCGAAGGGCCATCCTGTCAGCAACAGCAATAGCAAACGAAAAAGATCTTCAAGTAAAAGTGTGACGGATGAAGGGATATCATCATCGTTGCCGTCTGCGGTAATTTCTAGTCAAAGGTAAGAAGCATTCTATGCATTAACAAAACATTGTTGCAGCTTTTTTGTAAAGAATAACTCGGTATTCCAAAATCAAAGCGAACGTTTTTTTGGAAGCCGTTATCATGTGACGTCATGCAAAGCGAGTCAAGGTCATTGTCATTGGAGCTAACACGTGCTCATCACTTGTAAGTAGCTAGGTAGGAACCCACAATGGCAGCCAGTGATGGGTGGCTAGCGCCCTTTCGACAATCGTCAGTACTGAGGAACTAAAACAATGTCAAACTAGATGCACGGTTATAAAAACATGAAAAATGTTTCGGAAACGGTACAAGTTGTTGTGTTGAGCAGTAAGCAATGGCTGTTACTATTCCAAGGTTGTTGCTAGCACTTTTAGTAGTCGAACTATTCATACGAAAACGTGTTATGATGATCGCAATTTGATTTATTTACAGTTTAATAATTGCTTCTGTATTTTTTATGCTCATAGGCTGCTCATTTAAGTATAAGTAAGTATAAGTAAAAATATGAATTCAAACACGGCGAAAATCCATAAGGACAAAAAAAAAACCGTGGAAGCCACAAATTATCCCGTGGTTTTGCAGGCGACGTTTAAAAACACCGAGGGAGGGTGCACATCTGACGTCATCAGGGAGAGCATTCCACGCCCTGACCACCCTGACACCAAAGCAAAACCTTCGAACATCCACCCGACATCGGCGAAGAAACAAAGTACGAGGTCCAGCAAACCTATCCACCCGAAGAGTCAATAGCTTCCTCCAATCGATGTCAACGAGCCCGCTCAGGAGCTTGAAGACACAAATCAGATCGAGATTTTGCCTTCGTTCAGCAAGGGTTTCCAACCCAAGCGAGCCCAGCCGATTCTCGTATTCCAAATGCCGTACACTCCAAAACATCCTTGTGAATCTCCTTTGCACCGCCTCAACGGTCCTAATGTCACCCAACAGATACGGGGACCAGATAGGAGAACAATACTCCAACAGAGGTCTGACTAAGGCTTTATAAGCTGGCACCAACACCTTCGGCGACCGCGTAGAAAGTGTCCGCCGTAAAAGACCAAGGGCCCGGTTAGCCTTGGTCGCAACAGCAGCACACTGATTAGCCCGCTTAGCATTCGCAGAGACGACTACCCTAGAACTTATTTGCTAGAACTTGTGTTACTTTTGTATGCCAACCAGTTTACGGCAGTCACATTTTGGCCATTTTCCCTATCAGTGGAAAGCTAAAACTGTTGTCGGATTTAACAAAAATATGTAGACTACTGAAAACAGCAAAATTAAGGGTAAAAGACAGAATCGATCACAATAGAAACGCTCAAATTCAAAAACAAAAATACTCTTAGTACGGTATTTTGCGAATTTTCGATAGGCCTAATAGTCCGAGTGGTGTTAATTTCGGTCTCTCCTATCTTCTTCAGGCTTCCTTTCTTGTGCTTGCTTCTGTTTTACCTTGTCATGAGTGCCAGTGTTTTTGAAAATGCGTGGAAACCGTTGCCCACTGTACTTCTAGCGTGTCGTCTGCTCAACGCTCGCACGATCCCATTTGCGCGAGAGGTGTGCCCCCAACTCTTTACTGATTAGGAATTTGATGTTAGGGTTTGACGGCCCTTGAAGATTCATGAG
>JAHWFP010052288.1:106893-141525 GCA_023313725.1 Lithobius niger | reverse complement strand
AAGTTATGTAACTATATATATATAGTTACATAACTTTGTGTGCCACACCATCTGTTAAAAAATATATTTGTGCTCCACCACCACCTAGCAACCACCTTATTCACCTATGTACTGCAGTTACATTTTTATTTTCTGTAATATCGATTTTCGGTTATCTATCTGATCATTAAAAGCAAAAACGAATAATCGGTTAACAAACTATCCAGAAATTGCGAAGTGAGCACTAAACCAAGTCCAAGCAAGCACTTTTCTTCTTACGGTGTTGTGTTCAACGCCATTCGTTAAAAGCATATTTGTGCACCACCGTCCACGGTAACACGCTTGGCAGCAATTTAGTGTGGCTCCCAACGTATGGCGGTGCCTAGGCGGGTGCCATGCTCGCCCTGTGCTATTGTTCGTGCCTTCCCCCTTACCCCCCTCGTTGTTCGCCGTGTAGACTAGAAATGTACAAACAAAAAGTGATAATGACCGATTGGTGGCACCCTTTTAAAGCAGAAATGCCACACAGTGAGAGCACATGTCAACGAAATAAGAAAAACAGCAAAAAATATAGGTAAGCATTTTAGGATAAGTAAAAACTAATTTTGTTTCTTTTTCCTCTGTGTGTCACAGCAATATTGTGTACGTATATTGATTTATTACTATTCTGAATGATGGCACAGCCACCTCCCTTAAACCTGCAACTAACGAATGATACTATTACTATTCAGTGACTAATAACGTTGGTGATGTTTGTATATAAATTACAGTGTATATAAATTAGAGTTGGATATACAGATAATGGCATTTAGGCATGCATTCTAAATTACTATTCTCTATTCTAGGTGGCAAGTTAAATTTGACGATGGTAATTCTAAAAGCATTGCTGATAACAAGATAGTAGGCGTAAATAAGTTACCGGCTGGTACTAGTTTGTGTGCAAAAACCAGCGCTGACGACTTTGATTTTGGAATAGTTCATGCTCATCTTTATGAAGAGGGAACATTAAATTATATCGTGGACATGGATACTGGAAAGAAGCTAGTGTAAGTACAATAATTGGATTTCCAGCTAGCTAGCCAGCTATCTTGCTCATCATATTGCCACCATGAATCACGTCATGTTGCATGATTTCTCAAGCTCTTGTTTTATAAGAGTGTATTAGCTAGACCCATGCATGCTGTACGATGATTGAATATCCTGGAGTTAGCCTCTCCCGGTGTTTCGTCTTGTTAGTAAAGTAACTGGGTGCTTTCAATTTCTGCCCCCTCCCAACTTAACACTCCCCAACTCAGCCCCTGGTCTCCCGACTGCCCCCGTAATCCGCTGCACGCCAACTAGCAGTGTAGGATTTGTATACCGCCCAGCCCTTCCTCCAGCACCCTCGATGTTTGTTCAGCGTCATAGGACAACTGGACTCCGTCGTCCCATTGTGATCCTGGAAAGAGGAGGACCCATACAGTGGTTATGAAAGGAAATCTTGGTAAAACGATCTTCATTTGAAGGGAAGATTCCACTGGAACACCTCCCCAGAGAATCCTTGATGTAGTAACATCAGGCCAACATGTTTGTGTCAGTCCCAGTTCACCAACTTGCTCCGAGCTCCTACATCTTCATGGGCGCCTCCAACATGGAGTGAGGAGCACATAACCGACATGTTGCAGATATTGGGACTGTGAACCGAAGAAGAGAAGTTCCTCCACATCAACATCCTGGAACTCGGAGCAATTGTCAGCGTGGTCAGCTTTTGGTCATCCACCTTTGCGAAGAAGTCAATCGCTGTGATGTCGGACTACACATCTGCAGTGGCCTACATCAGACGTGTGGGAGGAACTAAATCCCACAGCCTTCAACGAAAGGTTTCTACTCTCTTGAACCTCTGTCAATGTGTGATGGTGACCCTCCAACCGAAGAACCTTGCAGGGAACCTCAACGTACTGCTGGAGCAGCTCTCCCAACAGAGTCTGGTCCTAACAACGGAGTGGTAAGTATGCCCCACAGTTTTCAAGTCAGTCTTCACAACGTGGGGAACCGTGTCCGTGGACTTATTTGCAACCAGTGCAAACAAATGCCATGCTACCGAACTTTTATCTCCCCATTCCCGGGCGTGGGCCACAGACAAAGACAGTCTGTCGTTGGAAAGGATGTGGGCATACCCGTTCAACAAGATCGTTCGAAAGGTCCTTCATCCTAATAGTGCCCCATTGGACAACGGCCCCCAGGAGAATTCTTCTCGACGGGTGATCGACCGAATGCTCCAGTGTCTGCAAATCCACCCTAAAGAATACGAGGTGAAATGGAAGCAATAGTATGAATGGTGTCAGGGCGAAGAGGTCAAACCGTGTAAATCTCAAGTGCAGGTCGTGGCAAGATTTCTGAAGCATCTCTTCCACTGATCCTCCATAGTCAGTTGTCGGCCCATTACGAACCATTGTGCAGAGCGTTCTTCCTGATTTTATTCAACTGCAGCCTGCCAAGGTGAATTAGCGCCTTAGTTCGAGGAAATGAGTTTCTTAGGTGCTCAAAGAACTAGTCAAAGGTGACTTCCTTTGCCTCTGTTGTTCAGGGCTAAATGCCAAAAACTGGACAAATCATCACACTCCGAATATTAACTGTAGTTGTAGGACACAACAACAACGAATGGGTTCAGTGTTCGGAGTGCCCCTTGCTTTGATCTCGAAGCAACCGAATAATAATGTAAAAACTAAGGGGGTAAGCTTACCATTTCTCAGAGTTAACGGATTGATAACTAACCAGTATTCAACTAACTGGTGTTAATGGGAAAGTTTTCAAACTAATTTTTTTTTAAATTTTGTCGTCTTAGACTGTTTAAGGGAAGCTTTCATCCCCCCCCCCCTCCCCCTCCATCTTCTTCTAGTCCCTACAGCCTTGTATGCTGCTGTGGTTTAGGAGTATGAATCGAGAACAAATAAATTATTAAATGGATTATAGCATTGCAAGTAAAGTTTCATTTTTAGTTCCATGGTCCGATGATGATAAAAACACTTTCAGGTTTTGTTGACACGTGATGATAAACTCTAGTCCCAGGCCTCCGTAATAGTTAGAGACGCATAAATTCTGTGGAAGTGACAAAATTTCTGTAGCAAATTTAACAAAAATGTTTAAATTTTTTTATAGTAAAAAATATATTAGCGCCTTGTCCTTTGTAATGTTGTATTTCTGATTAGTGGTTTACCTGTCATTTTGCTAGTTATTTCTGTTGAAGAGTGATATATTAATGAAGTTTATTTATTTTTTGTTTGTAGCGTTCCCTCTTCTTCCATTATGATGACGTCAGATCAAGTATCCTGTTTGCTGGGAGATTCTGCGAGTCAGACAAATTCTGAAGAAGGATCAGCCATCAACCTAAGTGAGTCTGAAGATCTTTTTTTTTAGAAATTATATCGCTTTGTCACATTCGTTAATTGTAAAATAAAATACGAGAGTAATAGATAATTAAAATAATAGAAGTTGTGTAGTGTACACAGTATTGCACGAGAGAGAAAGACAGGCTTAATTGTGGTCCTGTGTATCATGCTGCAAGAGCCTGGTTCTGGTTAATAACGCAGTGCTATATCTTAAATGATTCGACAACACATCCGGCAATACAACCAACCAACCAACCAACCAATAACTTCACAAATTGCCAAACCATTCTTCCGTTTCGTATGCAGCAGACGAAACTGGTTCGACATATACCGTATTGACCCTGTTATAAGCGCCTACCCAGTTAGAAGTGCCCACCATACAAAATGTTGGCTTTTTCATTATTGTTGTCCCCATTTATAAGCGCCTACATAAAATATGCAGAATTAAATACAAAATAAATAAAAATTGGGCAAGCGGGTCATTTAAGTTTTTTTCTATGCTAAAACAAAAAAAAAGGCCCATTTTCAATAAGTCTAAACGTTCACCTTCCGAACTCAAGCAGCAGTGATGCAAATCAGGTGAAAATAGTTATAAATAGTTATTTCTTACTATCTGCAAAATACTGACCTTCATTATGTGCTAAATCGTTTCAATTTGCTCTTTTAATTGCCCAGAATTAAATGTAAATGCCCGTTTGATTTATTAATTAATTTTAATGTTGAGTTTAGCTGTTCCACCACTTGACGCTGGCGTCGTGTCTTATATCATTCAGTTATAGCGCTAGCCTGCTCACTTTTTATTTCGTGCACAGTTCAGGAAGGACATGTACACGTTGTGCTCTTATTAACGTTATTCTTCGCCATCGATTGCCATTCTTCGCCATGGAATTGGAGATTAAGTCTTTGCGAGCCTCCGGGCTAGTTTTCCCCAAAACGTACTTGTCAAAAGATACCTAAAGACTTGCACCCAGCGTGCCGTAAGCACAGAGAGTGTAATTTTCAAGAAATTCAATGTGAAATATGTGAGTTGTATGACGACGAAACTGTTAAAAAGTTCAAGCTTGGAAGAAAACGAACCAGAAACATGAAAAAGAGGCAAGGCGTCAGGATTCGATCCGATCAAACCAGCTTCGGCAGTTAAAACGCCTCTCGATCTACATTTGTAACTGTTAAGCACGGATATTAATGTTTTTTGGCCGACAAGACGATTGTGCAACACAGCGACTCCGTGTCACAGCCAGTCAGGCTACCAGACACTATGAAGAAATTCATTTTCATGCCCTCGGATTTGTCGCAGGCCGGACAATAATCTTTTTTCCCCCAGCAACATGGAAATGGTTCTCTGCAGTACGAAATGCGATGAAGGTAGACATGAACAGTGTTATGGATGCAGTTTATGTTGATATAAATGCTGCGAATTGAAAGGACATGGACAAACGTTTCTCTGCCTTTGAGGATACATTTTTTTTAATTGGCTGGGATGTTTGGGAGGAAAAAATTAAAGACCAAATGCAGACTTCTCAAAACGAAGTGTCGTTAGGCCTACCGTCTGAAGCCACATCGGTGCTGTCACATCTGGGCGCAAATGCACTCCCAGTCGGGCTGTGAGCTCCTCCTAACGGATGCTGAGCTCGTGATGGACGTTGTCGCATTGCCTAAAAAAAACTGATGATCCCTCTAAAACAAAAAAATTACAAATAATGATTGTGGAAAAAGGAGGGTAGGAGAAAAGTAAAAAAGTTTTAGCGGTGACAGCCTCTGAACAAATGGACGTAATTAGGCCAGAGTTTAGCGGCCAAAGCCAAAACGTTGCAATCACATTGAAGTACAGTAAAAAAGTGGATTAAGCCAAGACTCATGAGAAAACGCCATGCATCTCTTGTAATAATTAACGAAAACTTTTAGGTGGTTCAAGATTTCAGTTGTTTTAATTGTTAATATCACAATTTGAAAGCAACTTTTAATTTATTTATATTTATTTTAGTTTATTAACTTTTAATTAATAGCGGCCAATTTCATTCTGCATCTGAGCAATCACGTCTTTCTTCCTCCGTGATTGTGTCGTTGATCGCTTACTGAGCTCCAGTTCAATTTCCTGTTCCTGCACAGAGAAGCGTGCCTGGAGCTCTTAACCGATAAAAATGGTGTTTTCACAGAAGAACATCGTGCTCTGCTTGTTATTTACGGTACCAATATTGTTAAACATGCTAAAAAGTATGCAGTATAAAGGTAGTAAACAGCACTAAAATGCAAAATAGATTTTATTTTACCTTGGATTGCAGGCCAACAGCAGCTGGTATCATGGTATACACTAGTGACTTTTTTTTTGCCTCCAGATGGAACATCGTTAATTTTCGCACTGTGAAACTCCATTATAAAATGAACAAAAGTCACTAGAAAGTCACTTTTGTTGTGAAAGTGAGCATTTTTCTAGTGACTTTGTTCGTCTCCAGATAGAAGCTTTCTATGCTCAAATTTGATAAGCGCCCGGCACTTCTAACCGGGTAAATACGGTACTCGGTTACATTTCAATGCTGGTCTCTAAGGAGGTAAGGAAGTACATGTATCTTGTTCCATGATAAAACCAGCCAAAGAACTTACCATCAACCTAAGTAAATGAAAGTGCTGGCTAAAGCATAAACTTAACTCCTATTCTTCTTCTGGTTAATAAAACAAGATTTGGTTGCCTTTGTTGTTATTACAGCAAGTAATGTATGTCTTCTATAGGAAACATCCTTGAAGGCAGTCGTCGGTCTCGCTCTGGGATTTCATCCCCATTAAAGAGTGTAGAGAGTCCTTCCAAACGAACCCCAGGTACACCCAAAGTTTCACATTTTACAAAAGGTAAGTGTGATGTTTTGCGAGTTTGGAATTTATTTGTTTTGGTGTGATTTTAGATAGTAAAACTTCTGGATTATTTCCAAATACCCATGGGCCAACGTTATGAAAAAGTGTCGTTGTAAATATGTTCAAAATATGCTTGGGGAAGTAATTTTACTGGGTATGGATGTATACGTGTTCTTGACAACAGTATGTCAGACTGCTCCAACAGTCGTTAGTTTAGTGTAAAGGAAAGAGGAAATAAAGCCAACAGCGAAAATTTTGCTAACGTGTTACAGTATGCCACCTTTATGCGGTTAGGTTTCGTCGGAGTGATATGACCTGGATTCGAACTGGCAGCCCAATTCGTATCTCAGATCAATGACATGGCTGAAGTTAACAGCCAGCGGAGGAGTGGCCATAGGGGTAAAGGCGCTATGTACTGATCTGGGAACAGATTGGGTTACCAGGTCGAATCCGGGTCATGCGGCCCCGACGAAATGTAAATGCTTGAAGTTGGCTTACTGTACTACATTATTTCTAGTGTATGATTTTCGTTGTTTAGCTTGTTTCCTCTTTAGTTTATATAATTTACAGTGATTTGTATGTATTTATTTAGTTTACTGTTGGCAGCGAAGCTGAACTTGGCAAACTGTTTACTACAATTCTTCCCCTTGATCGAAAATATTTTCAACTGGAATGTTCCTCACCCTAAACTTGTTGCAGTTTGCGAATTTTCGTATCAAGCAATCCAAATTTCAAACAAAGGTGATAAATACCATTGTGATAGGCCCATGACCCCTAATTTTTCACTTAAACTTAACTTGTAGTGAGAAACTAAAACTTTCTGCATCTTATGTTAAAACATACAGTAGCTTTAAACGATCGCTGGTAGCGCGCTACCTACTAATATATTAAAAAAATAGATACAGTAAAATGTTGCTAAAATATCCATTAAACAACACTACTCTCGATTTAAAAATACAATTCGGTCTCTATTAGACTTAATATAAAGACGGGGGCATCCATTTTTCTCTTGCGTGAAATGCTGACTACCTTGATCCCGGAAATTCAAGTTGGCCAATTTGGGGGGAAAGATATGCTGAGTAGCATGGATGCTCCCATCCCTATTACACAAATTTACTTATTCTGAATTAAATCACTCGCATGCAGCATCACCAGTTAACAAACTAAGGCAGGTTCTTCCCATTTATAAAGCTAAGCAGTGGCGCTCACCATTTTTCCTACTGCAAACATGTTTACTACGGAATAGAGGAAATACTTAACATTTGTTACATCTCTAGGTGAATGTAGACGTGCCTGTTACTTATTGCTCACGTTTCCTAATTGGTGCGTATTGCAGCTTCAACCCCCAGAACCCCAAAGGTAACACCTGCACAAAGCAGAGCTCGTCTTCCATCGTGCAACACGGATATCGAACCTGCAGAAACCGTAGTAACACCAAAGCGAAGGCGGCAAGAGATACCACTGCGCAGTACGCCGTTGAGGAAGGGTCGGACAAAATCTACACCTAACAGGACACGTATGTACAACTGTAAATTCTAATTGTACTTCAAATGAAATTTGAGATTGACGTGTTAATCATAAAGGAAAAAATTCTGCCAGTAATCACAAATGACTAAGCTTGTTCTGATACTAGTTCGTGTCGCTACTGATTCCGTGATATCGGTTCTTCCTGTACTTGCAACTTGTACTGTACTTTGTGGTGGTTGTCTAACATAAATCAGTCAATGAAAACTACTTACATTTATTTAATATGTATGCAAACATTTGAAGTGTCGCTGTACTAAGTTATTGGTTAAATTTCGTTAGTTTCTGTGCCAAGTGTTGCTGTCATTAACCATTTTAAACGATGTTTTGGTGTGTAAGAGTCAATATCGGATTGCAGTGTAAAAAAAACCGTATCAGAATAGCCTTACAGATGACTAAATGTAAAACAGCATGCTATTGCTAGGGATATTACACTTTCATTAATTTGTTTGCTCAAGATTCATTGTGATATTAATAAATTTCACTAAATTGGTTTATTTCAGCGAAACGATCGCCTCGCTCACCTATTAAGCAGAAAGAAGTAATGGAAAAACATGCAGGTAAGGGATCTTCATGAAATGTTCTAAGGTCAGAGCTTTTTGTGTGATATTTCACATCATTTGTAGCTTAGCTTGAATAGTAGCATTGCATCTTCCCATGGTTGTAGATAAGTATTATGTTTCATTGTCACAAGGTTGTTAGTTATAAGGCTGAGCAAAGTTAAACATTTGGTTTACCAGCGCATCCAGGTGCCTTCACTTATCGTGGAATCTTGGTACAACTGCTAAAATTCATAGTTTTGCCAAATTTAACTGATTCTAATATACTGACATACCTTTTTAACCAGCTTGAAACGCGCTTACCAACGACGCATGGTTCAAGCCTCTAGTTCAAACCACTAGGAAGTTATTAGACAAAAACTTAAAAACTTAAAACATACCTTGGTTGTTACAAACTATGATTTTTTTTTAGGTGGACTACTTACATTTTTCAAGCTTTTTGAGTTTTACGTGCAAAGAAATCTCAGTTCAATACAATGCCTGGTTGACTGGTGCTGAAACTACCTACCTTGATTTTTTTTAAAGATGTAAACTGTGATTATTAACGCAAAATTCTCATTGCTATTCTGTTTTCACACATCCTTCTTGAAGGTGTCTGGTGACACAAGGCAATGTGTGCAGCTCTCCATTTACCAAAACAATATAGCAAGGTCAGTTGTTGATTTTATTAACGGGGACATAATGTTTATTTTATAGGACAAGATCCAGCATTAGGTCCAATTCCTCCAAAAGGCAGCAAACTTTTTGAAGGGCTTATCTTTGTTCTTACGTCATCAGACAAATCTTCCAAACTTCCAGATCATCCACCAGAAGAAACCTCTTCCTTGTCATCTGACACTACACTCACAGAAGGTAATCAATTTTTCACAGTTGTTTCAGGGAAAAATAGAAAAAGGAGTGCACATTTTAATACGCTGTGGTAATACCTGAAGGCCGAACAATACTGAGCATGCGTTGGAACACAATCGAAACTGACACTTATCGTAGCTAGGATAACTATTATAGACGACTTATCATTTGTTTGTTGATCAAACAGGTCGAGACATGTAGCGACCTCTGCTAAAATATTCCTATAATACTGTGGACGGTCCTGATTAACGGTACAGTGGAAGTTACAGAACTGTACTCCCTTGTTTTCTATTTTTCTCCTGGTTGTGTGTAGTTATTTAGTACCGAGTATATACGTTTATCAGTTGTATTGCCCACAGATGGTGTCAGTGGATTCTTTAACACATTTGCGAGTACATCATTCAATAAGTTTTACAGATGATATATTTATTTTTATTTTTGTTTGCCCCTTTAGAAGATATAGTAGTCCCAAACCCTTTTCAGAAGGCACATCTTAAGGAGCAGATCGAAAATGGAGGTGGTATCGTTTTGGACGAGTTTGATGAAGCAGTTGTAAGTAATTATGTAATTTCGGTAGTAATCTATGATCAGCCATTAATCTGTTTCAATTGAAAAAATGCAAGACTTCATCAACAATTAGTGACATTTGGTTATTTTTAGCTGAATTCAAGTGGTGATTGTTTCCTTGCATCTAACGCTCATGCCCGAACAAGCAAGTTTCTTCATTGTCTGGCAGTTGGTATACCTTGTGTGTCTCACGCTTGGATTATCAACAGTTGCTCCCAGGTAAGTTGTTTATCAAGGTTCATCTTTAGGGAGTCCATGTTTCTGCAAGTCCATGATTTTTCATGGAAAATTTATAGTCGCACAGATTTTTACTTTCATTCGAAAATACTTGCCATTAGTTATTGGCTAAAATCGTTAAATTAGCGCTCTGTGCCCAAACTTTAAGCTTGTCCGTAGCTCCCCTCAAGGTGGCGTCCCTGCTCACATCCCGGCGGGCATTGCCACCTGTCCCACGTTTTTGTTTGGGCACGGACCAGGGAGGTTGTGTGCTTTTGCTCTAGTCAACAAAATGTCCACTTTAAAAACCTAAAAAAGTTTTACCTGAGTTGAAAGACACAGCAGCATAGCGCAACGTCACTGGAAATGAACCCGCTAGTATGGGCCACGTCGCCGGACGTAAACCCACTAGTATGGGCCACGTCACTGGACGTAAACGTGCTAGTATGGGCAATGTCGCCGGAAGTAAACCTGCTAGTATGGACGATGTCGCCGGAAATAAGCCTGCTAGTATGGGCGACGTCACCAGAAGTAAACCTGCTAGTATGGGCGACGTCACCAGAAGTAAGCCTGCTAGTATAGGCGACGTCGCCGGAAGTAATACCTGCGTCCAGATGGAACAAGTCATCGAAGGTTCGTCTAGTCTATCCAAGTGAGCAGGAGAATTGTAAGCATGAAAAAGTCATGTAAAAGAGAGACCTATCCTAACCCCTACGCCAGGCTCGGGTCGCAATTTTGAATAATGGATGGTTTACTGAGGGACCAACGGGAATCCCGTCGTGACTTTACTTTGATGCAGAGTGAAGGGGAGAGTAAAGGGGCGTTGGCAGGGGGGCGTGGCCAAGGGACTTTGCCAGGGATTTCAGACCTGGGCCATCTCAGTGGGTACACTCAGGCTTGTTGGTTTCTGGAAGCAGTCAGGGAAGCAGTCAGGAGTTTCTTGATAGGTTGTTGTATGCTACAGTAAAAAAAAAAAATATTGAAATTTAGAATGGTGTTCAGAATGTCGGGACAGGCAATTTCACGGTTGCTGCATATCAACCATTCCCAATGTCGGTCGCCACTCGCCATTTGCATATCAACCATTCTGCATATCAACCACGGTTGCTGCATATCAACCATTCCAAGTCGCCAACTGTTGATTTCCACTCGCCATTTGGCGAGTGGAAATCAACAGTTGGCGACTTGGAATTTAGCCTTACTCGCCAAACCGGCGGCTAGCTACAGAGCATGCCGCTAAAAAAAGGGTATCTCTGGAACCGTATAAGTTAGAGACGAACGGTTTGCGGCGTTATGCTCAGATTTATGAGGGCTACGTAACTGGATTTTCTACATTAATACTGGAGTTTAAGAAAATTGGATAACTTTGTTAATGCATAACTTAAATTAGAGAAACCTTTCATCATACAAGACGTATTTGGTATGTGGCGAGTAAAAATTGTGAAATGGCGAGTGCTTTGTAAGGTCTACTGGCCAAGTGGTGACTGCTACTGGATTGACATTCGGAAGGGTTGCTGCATATATGAGCATTTTTTTTAAACCACAAGGTTTAAAAAAATCCAAATTAAGGGTCAGCGGTAATTGAACATATGGCCAATTGGAGACCACTTTGAGTTTGGTTTTGTAGGGTATTTGTAAAACCAGTGTTTTGTAAGTGCAAAACTGGTGGGCAATAAGTTGAAGTTGTCTTCACCTACGACCTCTCAGACAGCTGAGGCAGCTTATCCCTTCAAACATGAAAAGGGAAAGCGGAGCCCACCAGAACGTTTACAGTGTACAGAAGCTAAAACGGACTTCTGACTAATGAATGCCGTTACTTCAGGAGCTAAAACCTGCCGAGTGTTTTCAATTTTCTTCAAAATGTGTTCTCCTTATTGTGCATCTCAGGATTGCATTGAAGAAAACAAAATATTTGTTGTGTTAAAAATCCACCTTTGCACCAAGAAAAAATAAAATGTATCTTGCTTGAAGGGTAGGTTTATTCAATTTAGCTTTTGTAATTGTGTTGTGACAAAATTTGTTTGCTTTAGGGTAAACTGCAAGACTACAATGCCTACCTTCTGCCAGCTGGTGTCAGTTTAATAACGAAGCGCTTGGTTGAATGGTAGGTTTAGACTTTGCATTGACTTTAAGTTTGCATATTGTTATTAATTTTGTCTAATGGCATGTTTCTTTGTTCTCTACAGGCATGGAAGAACAAGAGTTTTGGCTGGACGGAATATTTGTATTGCTGGGAATAGCGATTTTATAGCTATGTGGGCGTCAGTTGTAAAATCTGCTAGTGGATCTGTTATCTCAAGGTTGCCAGTCTTGATGGGTGGGAAGAATAGTAAGTCATTTGTTCCCTCCGGAAAATATGATTTAACATTTTAATTTAGTTTGATGTACCTCTTAAGGATTGCAGAACTGTTAAAACTTAATTAGAATGTGGACGTACACGGTTGGCTTTAAGGTTATAGTGATCGGCTCTTTGCTGCGGAACTAATCTCGAGCCATTTTGTCAAAATGTGACTGCTATTTCAAACGTAATAGGCAAACAGCTCAATGAAATATCGTCAACTGATCGCATCAAACGTAAATCCCGCACGATTAAAACAGCTGAGCAAGAGAAATGCTGGCGGGTTTCTAGTGTTTGACTCTTTTCAATGACCTGCGATCAAATATCGGTTTTAATGATTTACAGTTGTGACTCCCTTGCTATGCAGCTGACTTTACCGAGTTCTTTGCTGGCAACCCATGTAACCTGTCGAAGGATGGCATACCCTCTTTGCATATCCATCCAGGAGTTGCACAAGCCTTAAAAACCCTTCAAAATTGGCAGCGTTTTTCAGACCTGTAAACGGCTTGAATTTGGCCTGTAACCTTGAAAAGTCTTAAATTTTTGTATGATAATTCTGCTGCTAGATTTGCAGTCTGTAATAAAACTTTTGTTGGGAAGTTCCTGAAAATTATGTAGCCAGTTGCATAAAACACATCCAAAACTGTATCCATTTATTTATCAGTGAATAGTTATTCGCATCGATTAGTTGATGTTCAGTTGTTCCTTTTATTTCTACCGTAGCACTCTCACCAGGCGCCACTGTACGCTTTACAGTTTCATGTGTGTTTGTGCAAAGTGTGGGGCCGGCCACATTGTTTAACATCTGTATACACTTTGTTTTTAATGTTTAATTACAACGTTAAGATGCCAGGCTGTGTTTTTTCAAGACATTTGGTTAATAGATTTTAAATATAGCAGTTGGCAACTTCACAGTAGTGAAGTTCATACTGCAAAACGTTTCGTTTACAGAAGAATGCCTAGAAAATGTGTGGGAGACTGATTCAAGAGTCACGTGGGTGGAGTAAACAGTCACCGCTAGAGACCGAAGCCACAGTTCTGAATATAATGGATTTTTGCATATTAGTTAAACTGATCTGAAAGTTGGTACAACTACAACAATTCAACAGTTTAAGGGCTGTAAGGGTCCTAACTTGAATTTAAAGAGTGCAAAATAGGTGTGGAAAATTGAAAAAAATAGACATGGAATATCATTCGTGTTGGGTGTGTTGGAATGTACCCGTTGGTGGCTTCCTTTACTCGATTGAAGAACTTGCTGTTCACGAGCTATTTTCCAGGCGCCATTGTTGTTGCTGGTGATGACAATGGTAGTCCTCGCTCGCCTTCGTTATTAATAATGCGGATATCGGTACAGCTTTAGGCCATGGAAAGTATAAAAAAAAATTTGGTTCTCCGTCACTGCTGCCTAACCTGAAAAGTCCCCCACAAATTATTTCTTGGGATTCCTGAACTGCAATCTGTGCTTGCATAAAACTTGGGGGTTTTTGCATTTTAAAAACCCTGTGTTAGCCATACCCTTTTTTAAACTGCCACATTTTCTTTATGTGAAATAGTGTCATTAATGCCAATGAAAGCTACTTCAGTATGACAAGTATTTTTGAAACTACTGCTACTACAAAATGTGTGAAAGTTAAAACAAAGAAAGGTCCACGCCTCTACATTTCAACTTTTTGTACTTAAGAACCATTTTTTTTTAATTGCATGACTTTAGTTGTAATAGAATTTATCCTCATTCATCTGCAACAACAACAAATGGCACTTACTTTCCAGTGGTGTTTTTTTTTTTTTTACTGTTAGCAACACTCTTCATCTGACGTCAGCCTGAAGAACTCTGATGAAGACGCTGACGAAATTTGAATATAAGTGATGTAAAATTAGAGAATTTGAATAACTACTTCAGGGTTCGACTTAACCCCAAAAAATTGATTAGCAAGACTGTGACGCGAATTGAAACTTGTATAGCAGATTCCAAATTTTGATTAGCAGTTTTTTTTTTGTAAGTTATGTAGCGATACCAGAACCTCTCATCAATAGACGGAACCTTTCAAAGTTCTCGTTGCTTTGGTAGAGTATTTTTATTTTATTTTATTTTTAAACAACAAACTTCGAACAAGAGCGTATTCAAATATCCCCCACCTGCTAGCCTGGTGGACCATGCCACTGCAACTGCAGGGAGGAAAAGTAATTGTTGATTAGAAAGCTAATGTTGTTGGATGCTTTTACGCTTTTAAACGAAATGCGAACCATATAAGCTAATAAGTTGCTGTTTCCAATTACCGGTAAAATAGCTGCGTCGAACACTGCTCTCACACGGAGTAGAATGTTTAGCTTTGAGATTCTCAATGATTAACAAGATTCCCAACACTTTTTTTGCGTCGCAGCCTTCGACGCAAAAGAAAAACTGCTTCGTAAAACAACAATACTGCTCATGTCAAACCCTGTACTTGCATTTTATACAACGAATTTCTTTTGTTTTTAGCTCCAGTTTTGAACATCCATGCGGTTGTAGTTGATAGTACTTGTCCGTCTGCGACTGTACGACGCTGCGGTAAGCTGGGGATTCCCGTTATCACCTCCGAGTGGGTGGTGCAGTCATTGATTCATGGCAGACTCCTCGACTTGGACAAGCATCCAAAATTTAGGTTCGACTCGTTGTGCGACAGTTAATACAGGGCCATATGTACGTTTTGCTCAATGCGTTCTGAAAAAGAAATCAAATCGAGTTTTGTATTGGATAGTTCTGAATGTTGTTGTTTCTGTAGCCAAGTAGCTGTGTTGTGACAGTTGGTGCACTAGCTGATTTCAGCATCTTTGCTTTGTTTGTTTTGTCGTTGGTACATATGTATTTGTAAGTGTGACTGTGTTTTTGAGCTGTGCTGAATTTTTTAAGTGAGTTTATATTTTCTGTGATAGCTTGATGCCTTGAAGTAGTCTTACCTAGATTGCTTATTTCCACGTTTTTAAGTACATATGCGCAAGCACTGTAATAATATTTTTAATCATCTGATGCAATACCTTACAGTTTTCATCAAAACCATCCACCATTCACTGTCAGAATTTTAGAATTTTTTGAAGAGTATTATTAGTTGTTAGAAAACGACATGACAGAACATTTGTACTGAAAACTTTTAATGTTTCAGCAATGCTGAGGCTCCAAAAAGCAATTCTAGTAGGAGTTTTTTTAGAAGTCAATAATGGACTAATTTTTTTTTCTAGATTGTAATTGTATGATAAGTTTTAAAATATAAGACGCTAAGTTCCTACTTTGCTTTGTACAGTTTTCGACTTTGTATACAATTTATTTTTAATAAAAGTATTTGAAATTCTGCTTATTTTTCTTTTATTTCTGAACTTTTCGAAGGCCGACAGATTTATTTTACTCTGTAATATAAACAAGAGCATTAAAACACACACATATTCCAAAAAGAGTGAGGCTCAACACTAAGTGGAGGGACACATTTTCTAAACTAAAGTTTGAGTCTTCCGGCCAAGGAAGAACAAGCACACGACTGACTGCATGCTGTACAATGTTTTCGATTATGAACAGTGTACAGTTCCGGCAGAAAGTAAATTTACAAACCGTAATGTATAGGGGAAAAAAAAAGCATTGTTTCATTATGGTATTGTTGATCCTGAGCAAATATCATGCATCAGCAGACACCAAGGCATGTGCATGCCTTTGTTGACGCTTTGTTCACAATTCTGAGTTTTGTAAATTTACTTTCTGCTGGAACTGTACTCTTGCTTCCTGTTGCAACTATTGGTTGCAGCAATGGTGTCGCAATCTCTTGGTGGCTGGAGGAGGGTTTTCTGTCTAGCTCGGAGGTGTGATTCGGCGTGATGGCAATTTCTTGACACGGCAGGTTCCACTGAAAGTTCGCTTCTCAACTTAGTGTCGAACCTCAAATCTTTTTCGTAAATGCATACGTTTTAATACCGGTACTTGTATTTCTGAACTGATTGGCAAGTATTAATAACTGACCTACACAAAGAAGGATGTTGTGAATGGTGAGTGTACGATTCAAATTGGGACGAACACCAACTTTTCTCAATATTTCACTTACGATACTGTTTACTGCTGAATATTGGGGAATATTTTCAGCGCATTCCATACAAATGTTAGATTAAGATGTGTAAGATTCCATAGCTGTGATGACAACAACAGGATTATCCTAACCCACGTCGCTTCTGCTGAGACAATCTAGATTGCTTTTTCTCTGGATGACGTGATAGCATCAGCGGGAGTTTGTCAATTAACTCTGCCAGATCAGCTGCTTCCACGCTGTAAAAATGCACTTGTGTTCTTATAGATTGTGCCATGTGAAGTATCCTAGGAATTTCCTAGCAAAAACTGTTCTGCTCCACTTGGCGATTCCATTTTTTTTAAAATCTAGTTACTTCACAAGACGGTATGTCGTTTAGAGATCAACATAATTTTTACTTGTTTGCAAAACATAGTTTGTACAGTTCTGACGGAAGCATTTCGTGCAGAGAAAGACATTTTACTGAGCTAAACAGTCCTTTGGTTGTTTGGGGATACAGCTGGAACCATAAGAATTGGGGGAACCGACTTCACACAGTGCTTATTATGCTCGACCTGCGCTTTATACATTGTGATCAATTTTTGCTGCCTTTTTTGACTACTGCCTTTGCTGATCTGCATCATGTCAATGTTCCCAGAAAGTTGTGAATGTCATGCCCAACTGCTAACATAATGTAGGACATTACTCCAAACCTAATAGGGTGGCACCCAAAGACAAAATGGAGGCTAGAACCACAAAACACTCTTTAGTCAATGGAGAGCAGCAACAGATGGTCGACCTTGACAAAATTCTTGTTTCTCTCATACAGACGTATCAGTTACTATGGAAATTGCATAGCGTTATTACAACAAAGACTTTAAATGCCAGACAAAGTTACGTATAAAAGAATAAATGGTATGGTTGTTATTCACAATTGTGTAATCCTCTCGCTCACAATGTTGCCCTCATTTGCCCAGCAGAAATCCAAGGCACTGCTAAAACTTTTAAAGCCAAAAAAAGTCGCTTAATAGTAAATTGCCAAGCTTTCAGAACGCAGTTGAGAGCCTGAGAAAATCTAAGCCCATACAAATTTCACAACCAGATTTTATAGGACAAATAGTTTGATCTGTAGAGAGCGTTGAAGAAACGTGTCATGCCAACAACAAGCCAAAAACCAAAATCACGATTCCAGTTCAAGTCCAAATCGGAATTAATAAACATTCGGACACGTAAGTAAATTTGAGTAAAAATATTGAAAGACAGGAGAGAAATAAGCGTCAAAATTTCGGCTGTAACATGGGAGGTCCTTTAGAAATTAGAAAACAAAAACGAGCTCGTTTGCTGCTTAAGGTAAGGTTTAACTGAACCATAGTCAATGCCGCAAAGGGAAATAAACTTTCCTGTAAGGTTTCAGATACAGCAGTGTTGCTCTGCTATTTAGTCCATGTGAAACCTTACTGCTGTATTCAATTGTTTTTACCATTTTTACTTTTACACATGGTAGATCAGCTAATGATTGGTGCAGTCTACTTGGCTAAATAACTTCCCTGGAAATTGTTTAAAAACTAATCGTCTGTGTGCTTAGCACAGCTCGACAGGTAATTCCGGGTTCGTGCGAGTCCTTGAAAATGTTGATAGTAATGAAATTCCGTGCCTGGAAACGTGCTTGAAAATCTAGAGAAATGATATATGTATCATCAGTAGGGCGATTAATGGAAAGTAGACGACGTGACTACAATGCTGAAAAAATTTAGCCGAGAAACTGGTCAGTGTGCATTTGTTTGGGCATGAAGTTTTGAAATGTGGGCTCTGGCTTTAATTGTAGTTACGTGCGTAATGGTTGGATTCAGCTCAGTAAGGTTTCATGTGGACTGCACAGCACAGCACCACTGCAGTATCTGAAAGTTTATTTGTGTCCCATTGCTGTTTTGACTTCGGTTCAGTCAAACTTTACCTTAATTATCAAACGGCTCGTTTTTGTTTTCTAATTCGTGCTATACCAGGCATTTTTAAATTAGCTTGTTTTAATGTTTCGTATCTATCAATTTTGGTTAGCACAAGCCAATATAGTAGAAACAAATCCTTTTATCTTCAGTCTATGTCTTGCAGCTGGCGTTTGCTGATTGGCATTATTGCATAATAACAATGTTTAAAACAATCTGGTCGTTTAGAGCTCCCTAATTCCAGAACCACTTAACTAATTAGAAAAGGCTTTGTGGAAAGGGCACATCTACAGAGCATTACCTGTAAAATGAGCTAAGAACCAGCTTTATAGATAGTTTGATCTGTAGATAGCGTGGTAGAAACGTGTCGTGCCAAGAAAATAACGATTCCAGCTCAAGTCCAAGTCTCCGATGTGACAAATCGGAAATTAATAAAAATTCCGACATACACATGTTCACCAAGTCCAACAAAGCTTATACACTAAATTTAAGTGGAAAATATTGAAAGACAGCAGAGAAATTAAGCATCGAAATATCGACTTTAACATGGGAGGTTGAGGTCAGACCTTAACAGAATTAAAAACAAAAATGAACTCGTTTGATGCTTACGGTAAGGTTTAACTGATCCGAAGTCAACGCAGCAAAGAAACAAATAAACTTTCCTGTTAAGGATTCAGATACTACAGTGCTGATGTAATGCTTAGTCCACGTGAAACTTAACTGCAAATGTTTTTACCATTTTTACTTTTGCACATGATACATCAGCTAATTATTGGTGCATTCTGCTCGGCTAAACAATATCATTGGAAAATGTTTAAGAACTAATCGTCTTAGTGTGCTTAGCATAGCTCTACAGGTAATTCAGGGTTCGTGTGAGTCCTTGAAAACCTCGAAATGTCTAGAATGCCTGGAAAAGTGCTTGAAAATATTGAAAAATGATATTTGTATGTTCAGTAGGGTGATGAACGGAAAGTAGACTCAGTGACTTAAGGACACTGACAAAATTTAGCCAAGAAAGTAGTCAAAGCCTTGTATTATTCTTCCTTTGGTCATAAAAAGTTCAAATTTGGGCTCGGGCTTTAATTGTATTTACGTGATAATGGTTGGGTATAGCAGTAATGTTTCATGTGGACTAAAAAGTACAACTACACTGCAGTGTCTAAAGCCTTACAGGAAAGTTTATTTGTGTTCCTTTGCTGTTTTGGCTTCGGATCAGTTAAACCTTACCTTAAACATCAATCGAGTTCGTTTTTGCTTTCTAATTCGTGCTACTTTGGCATACCATGCAGTTTAGATTAGCTTGTGGTTTAATGTTTTGCATCAGTATCAGTTACGGTTTGCACAAACCAACATGGAAACAAACTCTGTAATCTTCAGTCTACGTTATGCAGTTGGCAGTTTGCTGATTGGCATTGTTGATAATAACATGTAAAACAATCAATCTGGTCTTTTAGAGCTCTCCAAGTCCTGAACCACTTGACCAATTAAAAAAAAGGCCTTTTTGGAAAGGGCACATCTTCAGAGCAATCATCTTTATAGGACAAAATATATTGATCTGTAGAGAGTGTAGTAGAAACGCATCGTGTCAACAAGAACAACAAGAAGCCAAAAATGAAAATTACGATTCCAGCTCATCTCCGATGTGACAAATCGAAAATGAATTCGGACACACATCACCAAGTCCAACAAAGATTTACACGGCATGGCCGTCTCCTTTCCACAACATGGCCACGTCCTTTGTTCAATCGTAACCTTAAAAAGGCTTATGTTTTGTCCTACCAAATAACGATCTTCTTTGCACTTTGCATATCCCAATGGAAAACAACACTTGACAAGCGTTGTACTCACGAGGACACGAGCACACGGTAATGGTGGCTAGTTAAGACATAAAACTTTTTTTCTACGCACACAAAATTTTCATGAAACCGGAACTACGACGTACCAACATCGGATAAGACACGCTACAACCTAGGACGATATATGGTAATCTAAGCCAGCATCAGTGGCCATATTATTGCGGCTTTATAAAAGCTTCGTGCGTGTGTAGAAAACAGTTGTGTGTCCCAATAAGCTACCGTTCTTTGCAATCGCGTAGCTTGAAAACAGCTAGCATAAACACTAAGAAGAGCCAGTTTCGCGAAGGTAAATTGTGTTAGCTAACATTTGCCATATTCAGTTTGTAAAAATACTACGAATTGTTGTGGCAGTTTGCAACAGCACAATGTCTATTTACTGGCATCTCTGATCTCCATGTTGTCTGTACTTCTGCGGTCCTTGATCAAGTTAGTAGTGAGCGTTTTTACTGTATAGTAACCATTCTGTGAGGACACCTTACGACTGTAGGAGTTAACTACACCCTGCTTAGACCAACGAATTACCCATTTTCGTTACTATACATTATATGCTTTGACATGTGTACGTGTAATGGGTTCTTCCTTGTAAAACAGGTTCGGAAGACCCTCAGGAAGTTTTCCTTTACGTTTTCACGTAAAAATAAAATTCTATTCTATTCTAATAAAAGGGAAATGATTTCATATAAAATTGTATCTGGTAGTGAATCGAGAAAACCTGCCAAATATACCGAATGGATTAGTGTCCCTCTACAAGTTCATTCCTCCCTGTATCGCTCAGTCTGGCAACTTTACTTCAGATGCGTGTAAATGTTGCAAAGGCATTCATTTTCCTCTACTTTTTCCTTGTGAGAAACGGTTTTACTCATTCACTCTAACCTATGTAAATGTTCCAAACGCTATTTCTCACAGGATGTTTGAATATAGTGGGAAGGTATACAGCGATTTTACATTTGTGGCGACCTGCGCAATATATGCAATTATGCATTCGTCGCACTTACGACAGAAATGATGAGTTATGGGATGTGTATCTCACGAATCTCATTCAGGCGAGAGCAGAGACGCGAACGGAGTGCAACAGGCGCCGCCATATTTCTTATTTTTAAAACTGTTGTTTTAATCTGAAATTGCTGTCATGCTCTTTATAGGGGGGTTACGATAATTTTGTAAATAAAATAAATAAATAAATGTATTGAAGGATTGGCTCGCCAATCCTAAACGTAGTTTACCATACATCGTCTATGGCGTTACTGACGTCGGCCAAGCACCGGAAGGAATGCTCTTTGCGAAGGTTTGGAATGCATTGTTTCTAGTACAGTTGCGACCCCCTGACCAGACTGGCTGCTCGCAGCTGCCTGCCATTGCGGGATGGTGTAAGAAAGACGTCAAAATCGATCGATAAACGCAACACCAAACCAGCACCAAACACATAATTACAGCAATATTGAATCTGTAGGTACGTAGTAACGCATCGCTTCACACGAAATTTTCTTTTGTCTGGACGTGGCTTTAAGCCTAACCAGACTGGCTGCTCGCGGTCAGGGGGTCTCTTCCGAGCTTTTTGCATATTGCTTTTCCATTGGCTGTTGATTTTGCTGGTGCCACTGACGTCACAATGCAGCTCGACAGCTTACGCACATGCGCACAAACCAAAACAGACCGGAGCCGGTGACGTTACACGAAATATTGTCGGGAAAACGACTTACGAGCAGGGGAAGGACCAACCTTCCTGTATACTATCGTCCCACTCGACGATGCTCGCGGTTACATGGCGTCGCAGGATGGTTTACCAAAGATGTCAAAACTGGTCAATAAACGCCACATTCACTAGACTTGAGTGTCGCCAGTTTGATCTCGTAGGCACGTAGTGGCGTAACGTACAGGTATGCTAGGTACGCAATACATACAGGCTTAGATCTCTAGGGGACCCGCCTGGTCTGCGAGCATCCATAATTAACAAATCCGCATATCCAAAATTAAAAAAAAAGTTCATGCTTAAGATTTATGCTGAAAAGGATGAATAAATAAAAAAATAAAAAATAAAATGAGAGCTTGAAAAACTTGTTTCATCAGCTAACCACAACAAAGTAATTTTTATGTTCAAATTACGCACATCCAGGATCTTCAGCCGTCGCAGGCCGTGCCAGTTAAACAACTGATTTTGATTATATTTGGATTTGGTCGATACATTTTGCAAAAATGTCCGTGCACCAGTTTTCATGAAAATCGGTTCATGCGTTTTCATGGAGCCGAAGTCTTAGACTTATTAAACAAAAATGAAGTGGGGAAGGGGCGGGGGGGGGGGGGGGGGGGGGGGGAGGTGTGAGGCCCACACAGAAGTTTTGCATAGGAACCAGTCCAAATTCGTTACGCCACTGCACTTAGTAACGCGTCGCATCGCACGAAATTTTGTTCTGTCTGTTTAGGGCTTAACACAAATTAATTTCTAGCGAGCAGAAGCCTTCTCGGCCTGATTACGTCCAGAAAAGCTTGTACAGTACTTCAGAAGGAAAATAATTGTTGTTGTCGTGTGAAAAAGGGTTAGTGGATCAAACCCTCCATTCTGTTACGTGCTGTGCTGGTGGGTGGGTGAGGGATATGTAGCCCAGTATGAGTGTTTTATTACTTTGGCCGCCTCTTCTCTGCCATCTCGTGCTCATTCGTCACCTGTTCATTCGGTTTTGCCTGTCATTCTCTCTCTCCATCCGGTGATCCAAAGCATCTCTTGGCACGCGTACAACCTCGCCTGCTCGTCTGTGTGTGAGGGTATCTTGCCCCATTTTTTGTTGGGCTTTTCATTATTTTCAGAGCGCCAACCAGAGACAACAGCCAACAAGTCATTCGCTTTTATTTAGTCGAGTGCTGCTGTTTTCTGAAGCCGCAGCGTAAAATTGAGTTTTTCGCCGACGTGAAGGGTCGTCTCTTTTGCGCCCGTATCTGCGGACTTCAGACCGGCATGCGTTTTGCATTTATTCCATCTACGAGTCATCGTCGCCATCAACATCGTAATCTGCAGGAACGCACGTGCGAAGACGATTCTAAAGCCGGTGAGTGACGGAAGATTGAATTCGGGGGAGGAGAGGGGGGGGGGCGGCGCCGGGGAGTTCGGAGGAATTATTCAGTTTGGACCATGGTTCGTAAGCAGTAAATTTGCGGCGTGAGTTTGCGCGCTGTTTGCCACAGTCGGTGGGAGTAAGATCGAGGGATTTTCGTGAGGGTTAAGCTCGTAAGCCGGTGATTTCTTTAAGAGCTTGGCACCTCGGGGGAACGACCTCATCTTCTTATAAGAGGGCGTGGAGCGCGTGGATGGTAAAAGGGGGTGCGGGGGCTCGGGTGGGGGTTGGGGGGGGGGGGGATTGTGGGGGAGGGGACGTACAAACGCAATAGAGATAAATCGACTAACACACAAATCATGAGGTAATGGCTAAAATACAGTAGAGCCAGAGGGCAGTCATTATTAATGGAGAGCCCTGGACATTATTCGTGGTTGAAATATCTATATCTATACCGCTAATGTTTGTCCGTATCCGCACGGACGAAATCCGGATGCGTGATTCCAGTCACAACTTTGACAGGTTTGTTATTTCACCACCACACTGTGTACGCAACTAGATATACTGTCTCACTTTTCCCCGTCCTACGCGGTGCTCTAGCGGTAGTTGCGGCTACTAATACCTCTAATAATGCTTTGCCATCGTTCTGCTTCGAAGGCAAAGCATTGTCAGAGGTATTAGTAGCCGCAACTACCGCTAGAGCTCGCGTAGGACGAGAAGAAGTGAGACGGTATATGTAGTTATTTTCTAATCTATGGTATTATTCGACGAATAGCATAAATTCTTTACATTTTTACATCATTTGATTTCAAACACTCCGGTCCTAAGTCACTTATAGAGCAGTGACAATGATGTCATATTATGATATTTAACTCTATACTGGAGCCAGTAATTGGGCTAGCTGCAAGGGGCACTGAAGGGGAAAAAGAAGCGCGTCTTACTGCAGCCAATGCAGTTAGAGCGGTTTTCTTAGGCCTAAAACGCGCGATTTTTTTTGATTTGGTGGTAGTTACTTAAATTTTTAGCAAGGGAATCTTTTCTTTTCCGATTACAACCTCGCAGCAAAGGGATGGGAGAAAGCAACGTTTTTTTTTAAGCCTAAGAAATCCGTTCTCAAAGCACTGCCTTGACTATAAGTGCCGCTGTTTTTACCTCCATTTTAATCTAGTGCCCCTTGTAAATACCTCTCCAGATGCTAGCATCGTAGCCAACATGGCGTTATTGTCGCTGCTCTATTGGTAAACGAGCACAAAAATTTAGAATTGTCTGTCTCTAATCCGATTTTAGCAGATTATAAAGTAATCTAGATATCGCATCTTACCGCTTCCAAGCCTACGCTGTACCCTAGCGGTAGAGATATTTTTCAATATATCTGGGTATATATTGGGGCAAGGAGGTCAAGCGGCAAGGAGGGCGCGCGGATAGCACGACCGCTTTCTACCTTGGAGGTCCAGGTTCGATCCTGGCCTCGTGCTCATGTCGATTGTGGCATGTCAAAGATCCTGGGATTTTCCACTTGGATTTCTCCCTCTCGCCGTCTACTCATAATCATCCTCATCTTCATCTGGAGGTGACGACGGGCTATGCGGCCGCCATTAGGTGACAGAGGGCGGTCTGCACCCTGTTTCAAAAGGGAGAGCCACTATCATCATCATCGTAACGGTTGCGAAGGGTTACTGAGCAAATACTGTCAACTGGCTCTTAGCAGTGATGACTAAAGTACTTCTAAAGACTAAAATATTTTTAAAACGTATTGCAAATAAAAATATTCAATACCTAAGCAAACGAGTAATTAAAATACAAGTAAACATACTCGAGTATAAAGATATTTAAAGAAAATATACAAAATACCTTTTGCGAAACCGTATTCGTTTCGCCCTTGTTATTTGAGCTAGCAAGCGTAGACTAGCTCTCATCCACAAAGTATTATCTACAGTGACGCGGTCGAACAAGGGTGAAACAGTCCGTCTATGAAAACACAGAGAGAGAGAGATCTTTGTGGGTGAGAGCTAATTGATAATAAAATACTGCAGGTTTAAGAATCTCCTCTAACCCCACGAATTTTGGTCAGAAGGTCTATAAATTGAACAGACTAACGGAATATCTATATAATGAAATTTAACTTCTTTTGGCGTTTTGTGACACACGTGCAAAATAATTGAGGAAAACAAAACAACCACTGATGTGTACATTATACACGAATGACAAACGAATACGAATTGCAGAATTGCGGAATAACGGTTGTTTTTCTATGTAACCAGTCACAGGGTGGTGGTGCGCACCAAGGCAATGACGTTGATAATGAGGTGCTAAAGCCTACACTCGCCAGTAGCCACTATAGGCAGGAGTCACGAGGTTTCGCGTTATACGTCAAACCGAATTTGACGCGTCATGCGTAGCGGGAGGGGCGCAACCGACACTGAAGTTTGAATTCGTCACGTCACGAGCACAACTGTGATTTATGTAAAAGCAGAGCATTTTTTCTTAATATTAATTAATAATTTTAAGGTTTGATTTTTAGCAGCCCAAACACACCTTCCCTCTCGTAAAAATATTTCAATTATTTAAAATACTAAAATACTTATCACTTAAAATAATTTAAAAATAAAATGTACTTCGTGAATTACTTCGTGCACGTTAACTTTAACCATTCCGTAGTGTGTGCCCGTTTATTGTTAAAGATCAGTTCAAATAATTATTACTCATTTCACAATCAGCTGTTTCACGTGGATGTTACTACATTCAACTTAGAGATGCTTGCTTCAACCACACTGAATGTATGCTTTCCTGAGTGACGTGGGTTTGTAACATTCAGTCAAACATAGGTGAACACTGCAAACGCGATTTATTTTCCTAGGAAGCTACACAATCGAGAGAGATCAAGTCCTGGAAATTCCAACCACCGTGCAGCATGTGCGGGTCGAGTCCAGTAGTTAATTAAAGCAACACACCGCCTGCCTTATAACCTTCCGCCTGCCTCACAACACCCACGCGACGATCACATCCGCGTATTTACCACAGCTAAGGTCAACTGAGACGGTAGCTTCGTTCCTCGCAGTGAAAAACATAGCTACTGTCTCAATTGGCATTGCGCCTAATAGTCCAGCCACCGTGAACCCATCGATCGTGTCGTCAAAAACCGGAATGATTCTTGTATTTTAAAATCACAATTTATAATTTTCTAGACTAGTGTCTTATAATTTTGCTTCGGCGATCTATTGGAATAATTAATTTTAATTTTTACCGCATTAGTCTATTAGATTGTAGATCTCATTGTAATTATTAGAAAATTATTAGATGTACACACAGAGATGAAACGTCATGATTATTGTACGCGCGCATTGCATCATTTAGTGACGGATCGTTCTTAAATATAGTTAATAATATTCAACAGAAAATCTCCTAGACGCCACATTTTAAAACGGTTTTTTAGCAAGGGAAAGACTAACGGTAAGTAAATAGACCTTTGGGGCCGTACTTGATGTGGAGGATCGAGAAAAATGGCGCTGGGAGGTATATCCCTTCAAAACAACAAAAAAAGTGTTTTAGACATAAACAAATCGCCTTAGACGGGACCTTATTTAAAGTTCTATGTTTGTATGAGCCTTATCGGAAAGAACACGTTGCCACTTCTGGAGGTAACCAGTTATCAGGGGCGGATCGAACGTGTTGCGACTGGTGGGGCAGCACCCCGATTTATGCTAAATTTGTTATTTTTTTTCATAGGATTTTTACTTCGACTGACGTAATTTTTAATAAGTGAATGAAGGAAAAAGTACAGCGTAGAATGTGCGACTGTTTCTCATTATTAAAAGGACTCTGGAATGGAAGCGACAAGTTCGTTTTTAACATTAGAGCAAAAAATAGCTTTTTGTATAACAAGTTTGGTGCCTCTCCTCAAACCAAATCTCACCTTCTATTCTGTAGTGTTTTAGAATCCGTCTGGTCTGGCTTCCCCTATCTCAACACCTCCACGTTTTCCGGTTACGAATAATAAATGTTTCTTGTCTATGGTTTAACACTAAGAAATAACATACAATTCTCCCTAGATGGTTTAGGGCACTTTCTCAGCCCAGCAACTTTTTTTTTAACGTACATTGGTCAGTGGTGGGATACGAACTGGTGTCCACTAGGTTTGGAGGCTACAACTCTCACTATTGGGCTGCTGTTGCTTCCTTTGTTAGGAATTCTATAGGGGACCCGTCACAAAGCTTATCGTGTAACTGTAAAATCGCTCGTTCTCCTTCTAGGTTTAAAAACTTAATTCCACTCCTGTAATACTTTATTTACAGTACTTCAACTTTATTTTAACTTTTATTTTTCATGCAGGCGCTGGCATACTGTGGTGATGGGTGTAAAACGGTGATTGTGACAAACACGTAAATACTAAAAATACGTAAAATCCCGACGGGGGTTCCTAGCCGCTCGAGCCAAATAGGCTCATTATTTTCTCGTTTGCTATTTTCAACCTTTCTGGCGGAAGCACTTCATTTGAAGTGGGGCATTCCCTCCGCTTTTCCGCTAACACACCAATGACGTCATTTCCGCGTAAGCCTCCGTTCAAGAAAAAAGAAAACGCTCCCGATTTGTTTCTTCTCCTTCTTGAATGAAAATTTCTAAGCGTTTTCTCAGAACGTTAAATTTCTCGGAATCGGTTTGTTACCGCATTGCGTAAGATTTGCCTACTCGGTTGTAAACATAATCTCGAACAAATCCCGACAGCCCACGAGGAGTTCGTCAAACCCGGAAATGACGTCTCTTAAGCCGATTCGATTTATTTTATGAGTTTAAAAAGTACTGTTCTTTTTTAGCTCCCTAAAAATGTTAAAGCTCACAGAACATGATGTTACTGAGTACACAGGAATGCACAGGAGTAGTACGGGGAGGGTGGTGGTGGGGAGGGGGGGGGGGGTCATCGCCCATGCCCTTTTCGCAAAACGCCCTTTTTGTAAAAAAAAAAAAGTACTTTTGTGCTGATGTCCAATAGCCTACTGTTGCGACGGTGCCTTAGAAAGGGCCTAAAGGCCTCAAAAAGCCCAAAGAAGACCTGAAACACACAAAACGCAGAAAGATCTGAAAAAACTAATAATAAAAGAACTGAAAGGGTAAAAGGCAGAGAAAAAAAAAAGACCCCCTAGAAAAAATGTACACTAAGACTAACTGTGCCCTTCTACTAAAAGTTGCCCCTTCCCTCTCTAGGGTCTGTGCACGCTTCTGCGTTTCAGCAGAAGAACTTGGCGGCGACACAATAGCGTGTGTCCAGATACATTTATACCACAAGGGCTTCCGTCGCTCGCGTCGCATGGATGCAGAGTCTGTACATATAATTAGAAAACAAAAAAGAACTCTTTTGATGCTTGAGGTAAGGTTTAAAAGGACATAAATCCTTCCGGTACATCGTGCGACCCGATGAGATCGCAGTTGGCAACATTTACACAGGTTAGACTTAATGTCGCCAAATCACCTCGCACGCAAGAAAAAAACAAGAAAATGAATGTGTTGGCAACATTTACATACGTTTGGACTAATGTAGCAAAACAGAGTCATGCAGGAAAGCCAACAGGGATTTATGTCCCTTTAACTGGTCCGATGTCAAAACAGCAAAGGAACACAAACTTTCCTGTATGGTTTCAGATAATGCACTGTGCTGTATTGTTTAGTGCACGTGAAACCTAACTGCTTTATTCAAAAGTTTTTACTTTTTATACTTTTGCATACGGTAGATCAGCTAATGACTGGTGCATTCTACTTGACTAAACGACATCGCTGGAAAATGTTTAAAAGCTAATCGTCTTAGTGTGCTTAGCACAGCTCTAGAGGAAATTGAGGTTCGTGCGAATCCTTGAAAACCTGAAATTGCCCTGGAAAGTAATAATGGAAAAGTGCTTGAAAATCTTGAAAATTGATGTATCATCAGTAGAGTGATGAACGGAAAGTAGACGACGTAACTGAAGAACACTGAAAAATTTAGCCAAGAAAGTAATAGAGTGTGTAGCCTTATATTATTCATCCTGCGTTTGGGCATGAAAAGTTTTGAAATGATGGCTCTGGCTTTAACTGTATTTACGTGTATAATGGTTGGATACAGCGGTAAGGTTTCACGTGGACTAAACCATACAACAATACTACCATATCTGAAACCTTACAGGAAAGTTTATTTGTGCTCCTTTGCATTTTTGACTTTGGACCAGTTAAACCTTACCTTAAGCATCAAACGAGTTCGTTTTTGTTTTTTGATTCGTGCTACTTTGGCATACCATGCAGTTTAGATTAGCTTGTTTTAATGTTTTATATCTATACTAGCAGTCATGTCCGGCTTCGCCCGGGATTTGTTTTGGCCCGTGGTTGTTTCCCAGTATTTGCTCAGTGCTGCCTGATCGACAGTCAATTTTTCTTTGTGTAACACTCCCCCTTTATCAGATCGCTGTGGACAACCTAGTGGTACAAATAATGACTTAGAACGTGAGACATGTTAACAATAAAGGCGTTCAGCGCGAGTTCCAGTGATTAGAATAGTGATTATAAAAAAGAGAAAAAGACTGTTCTACGGTAGGTAAGCAAATTATTGGTGTATGCTACTTGGCTAAAAAAACTGCACTGAAAAATGGTAAAAAAAAAAAAAGTAATCGTCATGTATGATAAGGTGATGAACGTCGTAAAAATTTTGTTAAATATTGTTGATTAAGGTGACGACGAAAGGCATTCGCGCTCTTCAGGTGACAGCTGCTTCGGGGAGCGAATTCCAAGCGCCAATATATATCTCACCGAAATGAACTGTCGTTGGCATTCCAAACGTCATTTGGGAATTTGAAGTTTGAAAGAGTGACCACTAGTTCGTCCCTCTACGTTTAGTTCGAAGAAAGGTAAATTCACCTGAACCAATCCATGCAAAATTTTAAATGCCAAAATTAGATCAGAATGAAATCGCCGCAATTGAAGTGATTCAAGTTTTAGACGCAGAATCTGCTCACTGTAAGATTGTGCATACCAGGCAACGATTTTGTAAATTTCACTTGGACTGCCTCAATTCGCTCCAGAGCTGGCTGGCAAACTCCAAGATCGGTCTGACAAAAACCTTGCAGGTCCAAACCTTGACTTTTCGGTTACTGTAAGAAAAGCATCGATTCACCACTGCTAGGCGGCAATAAGCCACACCTGTAATTTTGCGGCAGAGTAGACTGAATTTTAAATCGTTGCTGAACCACACTCCGAGGCCCCTAACCTCAGCTATAACCGGAAGAGGCAAGTTGTTTATGTTGTAAAGAAAACTCAGTGATTGCTCTGCCAAAGTGCATAGTTTGGCACTTAGTGAAGGAAGGTGGGAGTTGCCAATCATCAGTCTAATCCGTGACGTAGGCTACTTCAAATGAAGGGCTAAGGCATTGTCCGCAACATTATCGTCGAATCCAGCTTCAGCTCATCAGCAAATTTGGATTGGTAAGAGTTGTCTTTTTTACTGGTAAGATCATTAAGAAAAATTACAAATAGGAGCGGTCCCAATACGGAATTCTGTGGGACACCACTACTCCGACTCAGAGGAGATGAGTGACGCACTAAGACCCTTTGTGAACGACTGCTGATGAATGCAGTGATCCAGCGGAAGAGGATGCCATCAAATCCCAATTGGGCCAACTTCAGCAATGAGTTTAGAATGAACGACCGACTGAAATACCTTCATAAAGTCATAGTATATGACATTGGTAAGTACACCAATATCCATTGCGCATGTCCATTGATCGAGGCAGCACAAAAGTTGCAAAGCGATTGATCGACCAGGCAAAAATCCAAACTGGTAATCATTTATAAGACTTTCTGAGTCGATGAAAGCCAACATTCGATCACGAACGATAGATTCCATGATTCGACATGGCACAGATATAAGAGCAATTGGTCGGCAGTTGCTCGGGTCGGCCGCATCACCCTTCTTAAAGATTGGTACGACAGTTGCAGTGCTCCAAATTGACGGAAGTATGCCTTCTTGCAACGATAAACGAAAAATGAAAGCCAAAGGGAAACAGAAAACATCTCTCAGACTTTTGTAAAAAAAAAAAAAAAAAAAAACGCGGAACACCCATCAGGTCCCACAGATGACTTGGTCTCAATTCACTCATGACACGCCTAACCGATTCAGGGCTGAAGCTGATAACAAAAGTCGAACTAAAGCATGGAATATGATGCTCAACAGGAAATGGTAAAGAGTATCCATTATCAATCACACCATTACGTGAGAAGACAGAATTCAGTTAATCTGCCTTACCGACATCCGAAATTGCAAAGTCGTGTGCGGTTCTAAAAGGTGGTAGGGTCCTAGAGATTTTGTCTTTTCACGATAGAGGCGGAACAGGGCAGAGAGACAATGTATACCATCAGAAATGGTAGCCAAATCGCTAGCGGAATGCCACTCTTTGACTGTTTTAGTACAGAGATGGCGTGTACAGTGGCGTAACGTGCGGGGTGCAAAGGGAGCAGCTGCAGAGGGGGGGGGGGGCCCCCCCAGAAGGACATAAGAGGGGGGCCCAAAAAAAAAAAACTGAAATAAAGCAAAAAACGAGCTAGAGAGAGCCAGACACGAGAGAGAAAGTGAAAAGGGAAGAGGGAGAGAAAAATAATCGAGATAGATAATACAGAAACACCCGTCGTAGCATCCGGGGACTGTAGTAGACACGAAAGTAAATGAAAATAAAGTAGACTGCACTTTATTTTATCTTCGAGATAAATTTATTAATTTTATAGCTTTATTGTTGGTTTACATCTCAGTTATTATTGCTATGTATCCACGGTTGCATAAAGGGACGGGGTGAACGGGAACTGGGTGATGGGTGGGGGGGGGGGGGGTGGCAGGGCAGGGGAGGCAGGGGACTGGATACCATTTATCAAGCATATATCGTCCTTAGACTGGTTACCAGCTAGTATATACATTTTCTTATGTGTGGTGGCATATGGGGTGGTGCCCCCCGGACGGGGGGGGGCCGGCCGCTACGATTTTTTGCACCAGGGCCCACGCTGACTATAAGTTACGCCAGTGGGCGTGTATGGCTTCGTGTATATCTGATTCTCGTTATTTCCAAGCTACTTGGTTTTATAATTAACATACACAAAAAATATTTTACTCAAATAATCTAAGCACTACGAAGCAAAGCCGTTTTATATTATTATTTCCGTGTTTTGGTGTCAATGTATGTGAAAGTTGGACACTAATTTAATCTGCATTGTATTGAAACCTAACGTAATAATACCACTTAATAACTGTTGGTTTCCCTTTTCTAGTATTTTCAGTGTTTGTCTTTTTGGTGGTTGCAATGGTTGAGGACACATTGTGGTGTCTGAAACATTATAGGAAAGCTTATTTGCTGTTTTCATTTTGGTTCAGTTAAACCTTACCTAACCATCAATCGAGTTAGGTTTTGTTTTCTAATTTTAATTTCGTCTACAACATTAGTATTTAGTCAGGAATTGTCGTCTTATTTTTTTAGGTTGGTAGCCAAGATTGAGGACGTGTTAACGCAACGAGACCTTCTCGCTCGCCGAACGCTGTTTGCTAGTCCACCGTTATTTATTTACGATTAGTTTCCAGTTTCTACTAAATGAACGCGGCAACACGCATAAAGAACAAGGTGCAACAGTAATTTTAAACACTGCTACAACAATGTTGTCATTTCTCGCTATTTCCAAAATTTGCTATTCTCGCACAAAGAACAGCTTCTGGTGGTGATCAGACAACAGTAGAATAAATAGTTGCTCGCAGGAGAATTCAAAATAGAACATGGCGTCCATTTCGGGGTTATCGAATGGAAAACAAACCATCGATCCTCGGCATTCAGAAATCAGTCCGTCGTCTTGTACTGCAGTACAAATTATTTTCTTATTGTCATAAATCGACGCTGTCATGTTGCTTGCAGCGTACATCATCTCGCGAGGCACGAGGAGAAAATCTGCGTCCGTGTTGTTGCCATGGTTACTACGTATGGACAACTCAATTAAGCCGCATTCTTCGGTAAGGGCGCGTTTAGACAACGACTCGCTTTTGCATTCTCGCTGCTAAACGCAAGAAATCATCTGAAAGTCCAACATGGCGGCGGTTTTAGCTCTGCCAGCTCGCAACGAAACGAGTCAATAATTGAATTTTGAAGCGGCTGGGAAAATTGTTTCGTCAGGAGGAATTCTTTATCTTACTGTCATGAATTATGAGACTGCAAGTATTTGGTCAAACGATGTCGGATTTAGATAATCCAGGAAGCGTTGTTACCATGGCAACGACACCTTTGCCATCAAGATTAAGTTTCAGCTGCGAGAATGCAAATGCGAATCGTTGCGTAAACACACCATAAAGATGAGAAGCAGCCAGCAGATTTAGTATTAACCAAGTAAAAGCTAGTAAGCGAGAAAATTGTCGTTGCGTAAACCCACCCTAGCAGGGGTTGGGACTCCGCTCTGTCAAGACCCGAAGTTAAAGAGTAACATTTGGTTAAAGTAGACGAAAAAGACGTTATGTCAATTTTGATATTTTGGAAACTGGATCTTTTAACGTTTCAAAGGCGTTAACATTGAAAACTAATTCCAAGGTTTTCTCCCCCGCCCCCCCCCCCCCCTTCAAAAAATAACAATAAATTCGTGGGTGCGCACTGCGAACTACGTCAGTATCCTACAGTATAGTAAGCGCTGCACCACGGAACTAAACTGATTCCGTTAACATTATTTCCTTGATCTTGCTAGAAGAAGGTCGTGAAAGTCATTGACTTATGTTCAACTGCTTGGTCATTGCTACATAAATATGTATTACGGATATTTTGTAACAAGCTGCATATGACGGAAGTCCTCTTTCCAGCAAAACTAAAACTATTAATTTCTCCGTTTCTATTCGATATATTTCGACCAAACTTGGCCAGATAGTAGATAGCAACTTTTCCCAACTTTACACCAACTTTTATGCAATTCCGTGCAAGAATAAACGTAAATTTGAAAAGTGTTCACTTGTTGTTGTTGTTGTTGTTGTTGTTTTTGTTCTTCTTCTTGTGTGACACGGTTTCAGAAAGAACTACTAAACCTACATAAAATCTGAAACATGGTCTTAGCCAGAAATTTCCCTTGGCTTTATCCTCAGAGGGACCACTTTTTCGACTGGTCCATCCATTCCGGAGTGACGGGTCCCTGAACGATCATTTTGATTGTTTTACATTGTTTTAACCATTGTAATTAGGGAACAATGCCACTTGTATGGGGGCGTATGGCGTTTTTCCAAGGCCTCGAATAAACAACGGGAAAGAATCCGTGTTTCAGCTAAACGAATATAGATTTAAACCAAACTAAACTACGTTGTTAAAGGCCTCGAAATTGGCAGCTAGAAACGATAAAATGGCGTGTTTATTTCGTAAATGCAGGCTTTCAGAGCTGAGTTGAATTGTTTCACAGTGGCCAGCAACAATCGACTGCATGCATAACCCTTTGTTGCGCGACGCCATAGACTTAAAAAAGGTACACGGATTACAAACAAACACGTCAAGTGTGCCGTAAAAAAA
>JAHWFP010052288.1:90880-105085 GCA_023313725.1 Lithobius niger | reverse complement strand
TACTATACTATACTATACTATACTATACTATACTATACTATACTATATGTATACTATATACTATACTAACAAGGCCAGTCTTTAATTCAAACTGTCAAGCATGTTTTTTGAACAATTCCTTTTCACACTGATTTTGGTATCTGCAAATTAGGCCAGAAAGTACCTTTCGCGCTACAATGGAATTTCAAATAAGGTTTACACGAAAATAAAAACAGCACAACTGAACTATTAAACCTTGAACTATACAGCATCCTGAAAGATCGGTACCCACAATGAACATAAATTTTTATCAAACATCTTCTAATTTTCAACTGTAACTCTTACATTTGGGTCTTGGTAACAACAAAATGTAAAAACGCTTGAGGCAACAGCGCTCATCAAAATGGTAAAATCGCTTGAGGCAATAGCGCTCATCAAAATGGCGCCTTAACAAGAAGTAGCTTCTCTTTTTATTTTTTAGTTACAGTGGTCGAAAATTAAATGTTGCTTGGTGCTATGTTGATTGCGGGTTGTGGCTTATCGGGGGATTGGGGAAGGGGGACGGAGGTTGCACATCCCCGAAAATTCACCAAAGCTTAGACTTAATACTGTGCTTGCTTTCAGGAAACCTCTCCAAAAATATTCGCGGTTAGTATAAAAAGCCAATTTAGTCACACACACACACAAAAACGATCTTGCGTTCTTTCCCCATCCACACAACCATTTTTCTTCACTAGACGGCACTGTTTTTGTGTGATTTGAACCCATGACACGCAAAAAAGTAACCAAAGCAAGATTTCGTGCAAATTTATTTATTTATTACTCCCAAAACACGCACGTATTCTTTGTTTTTTTGTTGCCACCTCCAACTTGAGTATAATACTCGTTTAAATTTGTTTGTTTCGTGTTGGATTTGCGAAACTGCCGGCTGAAAGAACGATTCATCCCCTTGCAGACAAAAAAAATAAAATGCCATGATACGTACTCGCGTGCGGATACATTCGAAACACGCATGCTCAAGTTGTAAGCACTAAAAATTGCGAAGTCGTAAATGTGATATATTGTTTGAAAGGATTCTCGTTTCCTAAAACTAAACGGAGAACGGTTGGTCCGTTGGACCCGGAACGCTGCGATTTCCTTTTATTTCGCCTAGTTCTTTGAGCGCATCGCAATTTCTGCCCCTCCCCCATGAACTCTGGCATTCTCCAGGCAGACGCACTTTCGTTCGTTTCGTTACGAACGAAAAACGAATAGAGAAACGAAGGAAGCGTCACGAAGTAGCATTTACGCTTTAATGAAATCGGATAAAAGCCCAGCGCTGAAAGCTAGTTGATGGTTTAGTCGGGTTTAGTAGGACTAACTAATAAATTAAGTTTGAAACAACAACTAGACGAAAAGAAATATAGGATGCAGGATTGGTGGATAGATTTAATAGCTATAGTATTTTCCCCAAACACCATAGGAACTACTGCAGGACTGTAGTGTTGATACTCTACCAGATCGTGCTGCTAGGCCTTAATTTCTGTTTTTTTTTTGTTTTTTTTTAGCAATCCTTAGGTTTGTACGGAGCCCTGTAGAGGACATACCCCCAAAAAATATTAGGTTTGTTATCTCGACATAACCAATTCGTTATCTCGAGATAACAAACTATATTACTACTTCCGCTACTACTTCCGTTATTACTTCCCGTAAGATCGCAGAAACGGAAATTCGTTATGTCGAGATAACGAATTGGTTATAACAAACTATTTGTTATCTCGACATAACGAATTTCCGTTTCTGCGATCTTACGGGAAGTAGTAACGGAAGTAGTAGCGGAAGTAGTAATATAGTTTGTTATCTCGAGATAACGAATTGGTTATGTCGAGATAACAAACCTAATTTTTCTTTTTTTTGGTATGTCCTCTTAGGGCTCCGTAGGTTTGCAACTGAAGAACGGGGGTAGAACAGTGATAATGAGAAAAAACCCTCGAGCAGGGAACGACTGCTGAATTACATCGAATATACGTATAACTTGATTCTTAAAGGCACATAACTCCCTCCGGTATATTTTAACAGTTTCACTCGATACATTACCGGAAACAGTTTTACATAAACTGATTTACCTTTCATTTGCTGGTCTAAGGGTACGATACAGATGTCAGTAGTGGCGCGTGAATGTTATTAGGCTTGTTTTAAACGGCTCGGTTCGAGCGGTATATAACTCCCGCCACATCGCTGGCAAGCCGCGGCCCTGGAGGAAGGATAATTAATCCTTCGCTCAAGTTTGCGACTTGGTCGTACGGTGTGTCACGTTGCAGCGGCCCCGAAATGAGTATGACTAGTGTCGTAGAGCAATGCGCGCTGCGGTCGTTTGAACTATATTTTAGCGTAGGTGACGCAGAGTAAAGCGGCCAGAACGGAGGGATTTATGTGCCTTTAAAATATTCGATCCCAGAAACGCATATTCGTTGATGGCCTTTTTTACATGCATGTTACTGACGAAGATGCCGTTTGTGGTATACTGGGGTCGGTCATTTTAAAATTTAAATTATCGTGAATTGGGGGGGAGGGGGGATGTAACTATAGGTTATTTCTCGAGTTCTGACCTTAAAGCATTTTAGATCGTATTTCTGCTAAAAATGTACAAAAAGCTTTATACATTCGAGAAAATCAATGTTTTATTCCCTTCAATCGTATTTTTTCTGCACCAAAATTAACTAAAAGCTTCATACATAAAAGCAAACTAAATACACAGGTAAACTAATACACTAAATTCCTTAACAAATTTGAATAAAGGCATTGCGGTAATGCTAGACCGAACCTGCAGATCACGTACGTGAATGATTCTGCCAAATACTCAGCGATGGAGTTAGGCCTAAACACTCACCCTGGACTCGGAATTATAACTCGAATAAGATTGGAATTATAAATTTGTTACAGCCCACCTCCTTTCTTTTACGGAATTAATTCTAACAGCCCAAGGACGTTTAATAGGCATTTTACTCTGTATGTATTCGAGGTGGTTCCATAAGTGTTTCTGGGGTTTTTCAGTTAGTAATCCTTAGGTTTACTGGAATGACTATTTATGCCTAACACAGCAAGAATTCTTGCCTAAGGGACAGAATGATCCGACAGTCTGACGCAATACTCCTGACATTATTTAGGTGCCATCAATTGAACTATAGTTATTCTCTTGCTAGGGTCCTTCAGTCCTAAACCTACCCATCGCTGATACAGTTATGGACTGCCCCCCACCCCCACCAAATTTCAGGCCTTTAAAGCAGCAATGGCTTCCCCACATCAAAGTGGCTTTCCTCCCTCACAAGGAAGCGCTGTTGTCCAACCCAATGCGATCCACAACACGCGCAAGCAAGCACGTGGTGGGAAAATGTGGTCTTACACACATTTTAAAATTATGACAATTGCTTTCTTGTACTCTGGGAGAAAAAACAAAACTCTTTTATTTCGGAATATGTCTGGGAGAAAAAACAAAACTCTTTTATTTATGATTTTTGTTTAACCTACGTACCTGGATTTTTTACTGGTGACAACTGGTGAGACATATTCCGAAATGAGCCTAACACAGTTCTTAAAAGTTCTAATAAGTACCGTTGTGTAGTTTCAGGATTTTCTACTCTAAAACAGACAGGACCCTGACAAAAAATCCAGGTACGTAGGTTAAATAAAAAAATAAATAAAAAATTAAAAGAGTTTCGTTTTTTATCCCAGAGTACGAGAAAGCAATTGTCATAATTTTAAAACGTGTGTAAGACCTCATTTTCCCACCACGTGTTTGCTTGCGCGTGTTGTGGATCGCATTGGGTTGGACAACAGCGCTTCCTTGTGAGGGAGCAAAGCCACTTTGATGTATGGCTTCCTTATTTATATTAAGACATCGACTTTAATTAGAGCCTGTTCAGTGTTCAGTGACGGTTTAGCAAACTGCTTCCTGATTTCTATCACGAAGCCTGTGAGGAAAGTTTGGAACCATTTGAAATACGTCACTTGACTTATGGTCTGTTACGTGATCTGTTTGATAAAGGCACAATCAGTATTTTCCCTACATTTGAAATACGTCACTTGACTTATGGTCTGTTACATGATCTGTTTGATAAAGACATAACCAGATTTTCACGTTCGAGGATGCCGTAAGACCGACCAACGAATCTCGTGGTAAAGTAACTAAGTTGAATAATACGATATTCTTCTGCAATCTCGTTGTAAATATTAAGAACCAGTGTAACACACGATAAAATGGAAAACCGTAGCAAATGTAAGATTGTCTTACGAAAGATCTTCAACTTTCCACAGCCTGGGGAACCATGGGGGTCTGTTATCACGAAGCTGAACATCAGTTAATGATTAAACTTAAACCTCATTGTTGGCAGTCGAGAATCCGGCATGGATTTAGTCCCGCACTATTTAATTTCCAAACTGGAAGTCTGTCACAGGTGAGGCACTGGCGCATGTCCGAGTGAGGAGCCAACACATCACAGCGACGTCAAGTGAAGCAATACACCTGAACTTTAGTCTATTTCCCCGAAATAGGTGGGTGTATCTACGAAGTGCCGAAAGCAGACCTAGAAACGCTTGTGGAATCTGAGGCCAGTTCTCTGAAGAGAGGGTCTCCCCCCCCCCCCCCCCACTGTGACCTACTCCCTCCCCAAAGGACTACATATCCTCGGCATTCACACGTGATGTATGCCTATAAGCAAGAATTTATAGTGTTTGCGAGGAGAATTTGTGACTGAGACCCCCATACTGAAACGTCTTAGATCCTATTCTATTAGTTCCGTCTGAGTTTATAGAGGGCGCCATGAGTTTTATGGGGGAATTTCTACTCAGTATTTACCCTAAAATTTAACTAGCCTAAACGAAACTAGCTTATATTTAATTATTATTTAGTTTAGCTTAGTTGTAATTTAGTTTACTTTAGATTTGGGGTGAAAAATGAGCAAAAATTACCAGATAGAACACGTGGCGCCCTCTGAAAACTCTGATGGAACTAACTGGAAAGGATCTAACACGTTGCAATAGGGACTTTTTAGAGTTACAAATTCTCCTCCCCAACCCTATAAATTCTTGCTATAAGTAACAGCTAAGTAGCGTCTATCTATCAATGTATAGCCTGGGTCGCTACACTAGCTACGCTATTGTGTTGTTTTGGCACCTTCTTTGGTCAGTTTTTGAAAGTGGTTAAACCAGACTAATTTCCAACGTATGTTACTAAATAAGCTAGTAGCTTCTATCTGCTTTTTACCAATTTGTTTATTAATCATATTTGCTTTGTATTGTTATTTTATGTTACGCTCTTGTGACTTCCCTTTGGCTGGCTAATATCGTGTACAGTTTTTAGTCTTCTGTATAGCCGTACCGGCTGAGAAGACTATTGCACTGACTTTGCCCGTTCGTCCGTCGCTTTTTTCAACTTCGCAACGGTAGCAGATAGAGACGACCACGGTTTACAACGTTATATTCAGTGTGAGCAGTTAGTTAAATAACATGGCAAATTAAAACATCGTTACTTCCTTATAGCCAATAGACTTCTCCGACGTAACTAAATTAAATAACGACATTTGATCGTCGAATTGAAATCCTACGACAACACGCAATAAAAGCAAACTAATTTTAGCATCTTTTAAAATAGTCGCGTTGCGTTGTGGCATGAATGAATAGGCTTACCGTCGAACCAAATTCTCTATTAGGACACGTTAAGGGCTCGTTTAGCAACGAGATCTTCTCGCTCGCCGAAAGCTATTTGCTAGACAACCGTTATATATTTACGATTAATTTCCCGTTTCTATTAAATGAATGCGGTAATAGACAACAAATTAAATGTATTATAAATAACAACACGGACAAAGAACAAAGTGCAACAGTCATTTTAAACATTGCTACAACATTGTTGCCATTTCACGCTATTTCCAAAATTTGCTCTTCTAGCTGAAAAAACAGCTCCTAGCAGTGATCAAACAACGGCAGAATAAAAATAGCAACTCGCAGCGAGAATTCAAAATCCAACATGGCGTCCATTTCTTAGTTATCGAATCGAAGACAAACCTTCGAATGCCGGTATTCAGGAATCTGTCCGTCGTCGTGTAGTGCAGTAAAAATTGTTTTCTTGTTGTCCTAAATCGACGCTGTCATGTTGCAAGCATCGTACGTCGTGTCGCGAGGCACGAGGAGAAAATTTGCGTCGGCGTTGTTGTCATGGTTACTACGTAAAGACAACTCGAAAGCCGCATTCTCCGACAACGGCGAGAAGCAGCCAGCAGATTTAGTATTGACCAAGTAAAAACTAGTAAGCGAGAAAACTATCCTTGCGTAAACGCGCCCTAACGCAACCACTCGCTTTTGCATTCTCGCAGCTAGAAGCTAGAAATCACCTCAAATTCCAACATGGCGATGGTTTTATGTCTGCCGCCTCGCAACGAAAACAGCAAATAACGTGAGTTCAGAAGCATTTGGGAAAATTGTTTCGTCTGAGGAATTCTTTATATTATTGGCACTGATTATAAGACTAAGTATTTACTCAAACGATGTCGGATTTAGCTAATCCATTTAGCGTTGTTACCATGGCAATGTCACCTTTGCCATCGCGATTGAGTTCTAGCTGCGAGAATGCAAAGGCGAGTCGTTGCGTAAACGCGCCCTTAGGCCTATTTGCTACTTGCAAAATTAAAACTGCATTAAAAAAATTATGCTTAAAAAAAGGAAAATTAGGCCTAAAATCACGTTACGATGCAACGTCAAGTTGCTACGAGTCTCTGTTGGCTTCATCAACAGCGTCCTGTCGACACGCCATTAAGCTCAGTCCCCCCTCCCTCTCGTCACTTCCCTATCCTACCAGTGATCTATATAGGCTAGTTGCGTATTACGTTGTAACACTGTAACTGTGTTACTGTGTAACTGTGTTACACCGTGTTGCAAAAATGAATATGCGTACTATAATCCAAATCTCCGTAGCTGCTACTTACGAAATTAAAACTGCTAGTTAAAATTAGGCTTAAAAGTTGACCATTACACCTAAAATGTAAAATAAGCCTAAAAGCTAACACATTTTTAACCGGCAATTGTGATGGTTATTGCTTTTAGATTAGTCTAATAGAAATAGCTGTTGGTGCGTGATAAAGGTATGCGTCTCAACATTGGAAGTGGAGAACTGTACAGAAGACCGGTGCGGCTAGGCAGTTGCTGTAACTTGCTTGTCTTTTAAAGCAACCTTTTCTGGTTACCTCTTTGCTAAACCTGACTGGGTATCATTGACCTACCCCTGTCCTTTCCTGTCCAGCTGCAACTAAACCTAAATCAAATTATTAGTTTTATTATTAATCCGTGTGGAAAATTATAAATCAATAGGTTAATAAGTCCAAAGTTATCTTGGACACAGATAGACGGGCATTACATATAAGAAAGTTGCATTTCTTTCATTACCACAAATGGGAATACCAGGTTGGGTTACCTGCACGGAAACGAGAGAACCATCACCCTAGTCTTGCTAATATTGTAAAAAAAATAATTTCTTTAAGTGATGTGGAGCCTGCTACGTATGTTCAATTGAGACTATTTTCTTTAATTCGTAAAATTTGATGTAAGATTTTTTCATACATAAATTGTGTGTTTTGAAAGTCTGTTTCGTAATTAAACTAAATGTATTGTTTACATTGCATCGAATTACATGCTGTATCCCCGCAGTGCAGGCCTAGTATTGATATGGAACCATACAAGGAATGTTTTATCCATGGAATCATTTCAATTTTTAAACGAAACGAAAAAAAATAGAATTGTATTTTTATTTTATTATACTGAAGAGTTATAGTTTTACTGTTAGATTTTTGTTTTTCTTTCCACATCAAATTTTTTCTTCCCATATCAAATTTGTTGAAAATCAAATTTTTTCTTTCCATATCAAATTTGTTGAAGATTTGGTATATCCATCAATCGTCGTAGATGAGCAAAACCCGAAGGGTGACAGTGCTTTTCATCTGTATTGTTTACTAATGCTGCACCGATACCGATACTGGGTCGCCGGATGCCGATATTAGCGGTATCGGTATCGGCTTCTTTCACAGAAATATCGATAACTCTGGAACAATTCAAGATTAAGACATGCGGTTCGCGGCGTTTTGCTCAGGAAATCACCGAGTATCTTCCTAGCTATGTTCTACCTGCGGGTTACTATTTAAATTTTTTTAATTTTAATAAATATTGGACTTTTGCACAAACCCTACACCTTTTATGAAAAATTGGGGATACAATATTGGATATCGGTATCGGTATCGGCAAATTTTAAAAACAGGATCGGTGTCAGTATCGCATCGGTAAAGTTGGTATCAGTGCAGCCTTATTGTTTACTGTGAAGTCGAAAGATCGGCGGAAGATACACTGCGTTTGCAGAACTGTATCGTTTTTTCGCGTTAAACTAGGTCATGCGACATCATATAGGTAATTAGTATTACGTTAACCTATTCATCATGTCGTGCAAAGGGTAAATGGTTGTCAATATATTTTCTTAATTCCTAACTGTGCAATCTCATTTATTATTATATCGATTTTTTACTCGTGTCAGTGGATTGACTGACTACGTTGCTCTTTTCTTTGATGATGGTGATCTAATGAACTGAAGTGGGTATCTTCTCTTCTCCCCCATCCCCGAAAAAAAAAACCGCACGACCTGGAATTTTTCTTAGAGACCACTGTTTTGGCTCTAAAATCCAATTTTGTATCCTTAATAGGAAAATAGTTGCTAATTTTTCTCTACTTTCTTGCGGGGTGTTTAGGACATGTTATTACGCGTGGCATCGTTGAAAACACGACTAAAGTTAAAAGTGTTTCCAGTTTTCCTTCCAGATTTTTCAAAAATTAGGACCTGTTTTTTAGACTTTAAATATAGTTTTTAAATTTAAACTTCAGCATGCGTTGTTTCTACTGCAGAGTTAAAAAGCAGTCGGATGCACGGGACGGGAAGCGGGGGGAGGGGAGAGTGGCAAGGGGGATATTATCCCTGCCCTTTTTGTTAAACAAATTATTTCGACGACTTTCGCAGTAGACGATGTCTGGAAATTAACTGTCCAAAATTTAAAATGAACATGCGGTATACCTTATAGACATAAACGGAGCGAAAAATATTGGGACACAAATATTTGCATGCCTATTTTGAACTGATGAAGCGGTACCTTACAAACATCAATTCAATTCAACTTTGCGTGCCCAAGTCGTATGCACTTAAAAATGTCTCAGTGCTCCCAAAACTGATTGTGCCCATTTACTAAAAATTCGCCCATACCGCAGTGCCTCAACTAGTTTTTCCAAAGAGGGGCAAGGGCAACCCAGACCAAACAATAGTGAATTTTGTTCCTTTTGAGCCTATGACTCGTAAATTTTGGGCCCATTGCCATCTGGGCCCGAGTGCCTTGCACCCTCTGCACCACCCTTAATTGCAGCACTGCTTTACCCTCTCGGAGTCTATGCACGCCCCTGATTAAAGAAAAAAAACTCATTGCGTAGTGCAGACGTTGACAAAAATATTAAGACTGTGATTAATTTAATTACTTCAAATTCACATTTACCCTTACTTTCAAAATCCTGTTTCATCAATACTATAACGTCTGTAGCTTAGTCAAGTCCACCGGTTACTACTATAATTCTCCTTTAAAGAAACGAAACAAAAACAACTCAACTCAACAACTCAACTGTTCTCATTTACTTCAAAGGATACTGAAAATAACAAAAAAAATAAGTGTGGAAATAAAAAAATAATAATAATAAAAAATTATAAAATAGTGAAATGAATCTATGCTTCTTTACCATTTTTTAACTACTTCGCCAAAACCCATAACTTTTCAAAGAGTATCTGGTAACTTCTCAAACAATTGTGGCATGTACTGATCAGGTAGCCTAACCAAATTTTTTTTTAGCACAGATTTAAAAAAAAACACCAAGTGGGATACTTTCTTTTATTTATAATATTTTTATCCCTTATGCCTTATCAAGTGAAAGTGCTTGGCTTCATTAAATTTGAAAGTGTCTTAGGCCACCCGCACACTGAGCGGCCAGGTCGTGTGGCCAGTGATTGTCGCGGCTAAAAAACACGGCGATGGGCCGTGCGGTCACGTCCGTTTTTAATTGATAATTCTCGATGGACGTGGTGAAAATGAACCTGGAGCAAGTATGGTCACTCTGTGGCCGCCTGCTCGCCGCCCGAGATCCCAGTGGCCGCGGCAACTGGATGGCAGCTGCGGCCAAGTGCGCGTTGCTTCATACACCGTAAGCATTCTCGTTGGCCGCAGCGACCTGGCCACGCGGCTTGGTCGCTGTGTGCGCGGTGGCCCTTAATGACTAAAAATTATTTTTTTTCTATTTTACTTCATGACATCATAAACACGTATTATGTATTTTACGTAAATATTTATTGGTGTTTTTATGCAGAAAAATGGTTTAGATTTTCTTTTTTTAAGTAGTTTGGACTAGACAAATTTCATGATGTGTATTTTCAATTTCGTGACTGTTTCGTGACTGTGTCTATCTCGTGAAGAACTTTTGAACTACTTGTCCGATTTATTTCAGCTTTTATTTCATTTTATATCTTATTTGTGGACTTACGTTAGTAAAGCAATAAAATTAGGCTTCGGGAATTTTTATTCTAAAACACCAAAATTAATGTGGCATCACTAGCTCCACATTAGTTATATATAATATTCCAAGAGCTAAGGAATTTTTCGATAATTTTTTTCAATCCGCATATTTGGGCTCCTTAATTTCACGATTACCAAGCACGAAGGAAATTATCTGCCAATAAACACCTCAAATGAATTTAATGGGCCAGAACATGAGTGTTGAAAAAAATTGGATAATTTCCGTTAGCTCACAGGGAAGTTAGTTACAGCATTTCTCCATATTTTTCATTACTCTGTACTCTAAATTATACGCCGAACTAACAATTTAATTTTAAATTTTTATTTAATTTTTTTTATTTTCATTGTTTGCATTTTAATTATTTATAATATGTTAATTTATAGTTTATTAATTATTATTAATTAAGAATAATCAATAATTATTTTTACGACGATTTGTTGATACATTTATTTGTTAAAATACGGCGTTCCAAATTTGTTGCTGGTTTACGTACTCGGCAATTAGGCCTAAGGGCGCGTTTATGCAACACATACCTTCTCGCACGCCGTACGCTATTTGCTAGGCAACCGTTATTTATTTACGATTAGTTTTCAGTTTCTGCGAAATGAATGCGGCAATACATAAATAATTGAATGTATTTTAAATAACAACAAGGATAAAGAACAAAGTGCAACAGCAATTTTGAACATTACTACAACATTGTTGTTGTCTTTACTCGCTCTTTCCCAAATTTGATATACTCGCAAAAAAAAAACAGCTTCTGGCAAAGATCTGACGACGGTAGAATAAACAGCTACTCGCAGCGAGAATACAAAATCGAACACGACGTCCATTTCACGGTTATCGATTCGAAACAAATCATCGAATCTGGTGTTCAGAAATCAGTCCGCCGTCTTGTTGTGCAGTAAAATTTTTTTTCTTGTTGTCATAAATTCACTCCTTCATACCGCAGGCATCGTACATCGTGTCGCAAGGCGGCGAGTCACGAGAAGAGGATCCGCGTCCGCGTTGTTGCCATGGTTACTATGTATAGACAACTCGAATGCCGCATGCTCCGGTAAAGGCAAGAAGCATCCAGCGGGTTTATTATGAACCAAGTAAAAGATAGTGAGCGAGAAAATTACCGTTGCGTAAACCCGCCCTAACGATGTAGCGAAGCTGTCGGAAGCAGATCGGTTCTGTGTGATGACTGGTGTTACTATGCAACGTAAACGAATGACACCCAACGTATTGCGACAGAAAGGCCTTCATGATTGTTTGTGATAAGAAAATACGTTTTTTTTTAATTTGAAATTATACGAACTTTTCAAAACACGTCGACGTTGCAATGTTTGAAATAGTTACTCCAAGAAGTGGTCGATAACTTCAGATAGTTCCGGCCATGTTTTGTATTACAGTACTTCGACCAATGGAAGCTGTAAGACAACCCCCCCCCTCCCCCACCCAACCTAATTTAGTGTTAAATTTAGCCAGTGAACATCCACGGACAGTGATCAGACCACAGTAGCTTTCAAACTCTATTGAAGTCTTATCACTGTTTGTCGGTTATGATTGGACGAATTAAGTAGGTGATCCAGAGAACAAAGTTCTGCAGGGCTACGAAAGAATTTATACTAAAATTTCTATTACCATTAACTTTCAATTTTTACATCATTTGGTTTCAGGTAAACTACCATAATTTATGATGAGGATAAACAAAACGCATCCGCTCTGATCCATTTTCATAAACATACGTTGGGCCTAGTAGTGATTTCACACAGAATAAACCTGATTAAACCAGTTATAGTGGGAGTCGATTTGTTTCCTCTTGCGATCGTTTCCTCTTGCGATTTGTTTCCTCTCAATTAAAGACGAGCCCACTACGATTCTTTTTAAACTTTTTTTTTTGTTATTTATAATTTTGACGAGCCTTATTTTGAACGAGCCTCATGGCTGAACCGGCTCAATTTTTGAACATTACCAGATTTTTTAAGAGAAGAAGAAATCTGGTAAAGGGAGGTGCCAGCCCGGGGATTCGATCCGGGAAACCTCCGATCATCGTCGGGGCCGAAAGATTGTCCAGAATTAGCCAGAATACATCCCATAGCCACTGAAGGAGCATGGTAGCCTCTCACGCTACCCTGGCCGGCAGTCCTGGCGGGGACTTTGCCAAGATCCCCTTTCCAGTGTTCGACCAGATCCACAATCCTCCAGCAACCAGGCTGAGCTCTCTCACCACTCAGCCACGATGACCTCTGTAAGTTTAAGTGGAACACTAGTGAACTGAATCAACATTAAAAATATTCAGCACCGTTTGGCAGTTTTACGATACGGGAAGCCGAAACCGTTTAGTCTCGGCGTTTTGAACATTTCATTTATCCTACTGCGGCGTTACCACGTCGCACGACTGATAAGGATGAAATATCTAGATGGCACAGTCATTGCCCGAAAGTAGTTTTATGAATTTGCGCCCCACCCTCCCCTCCCCTGACAAAAAAAGATGTCGTACAGTAGAAGTTGTTTTAAATATTTCTCCTTCCCCCTCCAAAAAAAAAATACTAAGCATTAAAGTCATGAACGATTGTCCAAACAAGTAGCATAAGCCCACGCTAATTTCGCATGCCGACATGACTATACAAGCTAGTTATCCAGTTCGTACGAATGAGATCAGTCAGTGGAGCCGCGTGCCTACGTCAGTGATCTGTGCAATAATTTGCCAGTCATTGGTCGGTTGGTGGTGACGTCAGCCGCTGACGAAGGCTACATAGTTCCCAGTAATTGGTCGTGGATGGATGACGTCAGTCGGCTGAAGAAAAAATAACGAACCTCGTACGTTTGCTGCGAACAAAAATCTTTGATTATTTCTAGTGGAGGATTTCCCCAACGGATTCGATCCATTTCCGAACTTAGACCTAGAAATGTGCCATAGAATCTGTGCAAAATTTGACAGAAATCCGGTAATTCGTTAAAACGTTATAGCGCGAACACAAGACAGACAGACAGACAAACCGTTCGCATAAGAGTCTAATCGACTCTAATAATGTTTGCGTGACATGCCATGCCATGCCGCGTCCGCGGATTTCATACGGAATAATGTTTCCGTGCCGTACCGTCCCATGCCGGGCGCAAGCGGGCCACGACGGCCGCTACGCAACAACCGGCCAGCCCGGGCCAGCACGGGCTGGCGCTGCTCAGCACGCTTTAATTATTCCGTCTGAAATCGAACTGCTGGAAATGCTAACAAAGCTTCATTGTAGTTAACAATTTCCCGCCACCTTGTTGTCAAAACAAGGAAGCTGACAACAGCCGCTTGTAATTAAACCGTCTGAAATCAAGTCGCGCTGGCCCTCTAGAATCTGCTACAGAGGGCTGGCCGCGGCCGGCCGCGGCCAGCCCCCGGCCCGAGACTAATTACTCCGTAGTCCGTATGAAATCACTATAAAGCGAATGAGAAAGCGACACAGAGCATCTGTCACGCGTGTCAAACGGTGAGCTCTCATGACCTGTCGATTGATAACCAATAGAGAAAGGTTTTTGATAAAAATATAGCCTATAAAAGTGCACATGTAAAACAATAAAACACGACGTTTCGGGGATAATTTGCACCCCGTTATCAAGTGTGGATATCCG